>JANSTR010134290.1:0-11740 GCA_025434805.1 Antipathozoanthus remengesaui | reverse complement strand
CGGTTGATTTTATCATACGTTTTACCTACCCGCCGACGCAGTCTATAGTTTTTTTAAAAACTATTTACTTAGAGTTACGTGCCGTTTAGTTTCTTCCGCTACTTCCGTCAGGCTTTGGTCATGTGATTTTGAGGGTAACTCGGAAACACCAAGTTTCGTCCCTCTGAAATGGTTGAAGTCGTGTTACTGAGAGTTGCATTCTGATTTGAATCGTGCTCAATAGGATTCCATTGCAAATGGTACACAAAGTGATATCGCTTTGCCAAGGGACCCAATGGCTGCACTTCTTAATCGAATGCGGCAGCATCTCGCCCCAGGACTGCCCACCACCGGCACCCATAGCGACAGACCAGAGAGCGAAGGTGAGTACCAGGCCACCGCTCTCCCACTCGGACAAGTCTCCAGGCGGCGTGGGGCGAGAACTGTAACCTGGTCGGAAGGGGAGATCATAGAACATGGTTAGTACTTGGAGAAAGCAGTTTTTCCTTGCTGCGGTTTTTACTGTACAATTTGTGTTTTGGTCTGGTAGGTTATGCAGTGTCGTTGAGACCGGAACGTGCTTTTATTCCTATAGACTACAGTAAGTCAAAAATTTTATCTTGTGAATGCATACACTACAGCATAGCCCGGTATAATTTTTGTTATTTTGCGGCCTTTAGACGCGGTTCCTGCTTTAACGCCAGGAGACATCACACCAGGAGAAGTATTTGGGACACTCGGAAGTGCTTCACGTGTCAATGGCGACGGTGGCCACTCCCCTGGTGAACTTGCGTGTTCTTCAAAACCACCCCAGCATACTCAGGCAATTAAAACATCGGCTCAAAACAATTTTGAGCTTTTCCAGAGGCCCAAGAGTCGCTCTCTTCACCAGTCAGATTTGATCTCCAGTTCATCGGAGCAGGATTTCAGCCCCAGAATAAAGGCTCAGTCAACAACTGTTATTAAGGTGGGTGAGAGAAAATTTGATGAACAAGATATTGAATCTGCTAAGTCGGCAAGTTTGTCAAAGGAAGACGCAAGCAATGGTAGAAAGCTTGTTGCAAACGGTACACATTTTGTCGCGCTTTCGAGTGACGAGAATCGACAGCCTGGTTCCTCTGCGCGGCCAAGCGGAAAAGAATTGGGGACGCTAAGAACTATGGGCAGGAAGGATGAACCTGAACAACCTACTCGAATTGAATTGACGATTCCGTCAATGGACACAGATATGAATGAAAGTTCGCTTTGTAGCGATGTTCGTTTCGAGCTGGAGCATGATGATACGGTTAGCAATGTATCCTCCATCTCTGGGGGTGATTTCTAATGAAATGGAAGTCGATTGCACGCTTTTTTTATATACACTTAGGGCGCTTTCCATTTATCAGAACTGGCCGGTCTGACGAGCACAGTGAAAGGTGAATCTCTACTGAGAGAAACGAAAACTGCTGTTGTTGGTCTTGATTACAGATAACACGTATCCTAAAAACCAACTGGAATAAGTTTAGTTTCAACCACTCGAGATTTACACTACATTGTACTGGTCGGACCGCCCAGTTCTGATAAATGGAAAGCGCCCTTAGTGTCGTTATTTGTATAAGGTCAGTGTGGCAGATTCAGCGATGAAATGTTCTTAAATTATTATATTTTTGCACCTGAGATTTGGATAAGCTAGAGTTGTTCAGGATTAATTGATTGGTAAAACCGTGATATGCCCTCCTCAGAATTAAACACCTACAACCAGGTCAAACAATTGTTTATCACGTGTCAGGAGTTAGCCAATCAGTGCGTGCCGTCTTACCTGGTCTAAAGGCACCAACCCACAATGCGTCACAAGATTAACGACAACAGCTGGTGTTTTCCCATTTCTTTGAAGAAACAGATTCAGCAAAGTAAAATATAAAACAAATTATCGGTATTAAATTCAATAAAGAAAGTTGTTTACTTGCTCTTTCACAACTCACTGATAAATAAATTCAAAGATGATGACATTTCAAGGTATTAAACTTATTTCAAAACCGACTTGTGAAATTTATTAAAGGTGGCCATTTTGAGGCCTTTTTATGCGCGTAAAATCTTCTAGGATAGTGCCATATGATTAATTCAGTCAGGCGTTCCAAGCGTACAACGGTCTCAGCTGGAATGTTCTTGGTTTGGCGATAGTACGCGCTCTCTCATTGGCTCTTGACAACAAAAGGTTTTATGACAATTTGATAATGGCCGGTCATTACGAGATTTTTTCTAGGAGTGCTCGCTGGCTAGATTCGTTCGCCGCGCGAGTGGCTCAAAATGCTAAAAAAGGCCATGTAATGGACAACTTGTTAGCCTCAATAGGTTCGGTCATTACAGGGAATTCCGGAAAGAAACTCTGTCTTCGTTATCACTCGGTCAATACATCGAGCCTCGTTCAGATATTTCACTCTCGGTTAATAAGTTAATTGATCCATGAGTAGTACTGACCGATCCAGCAACGAAACAAGGACTGGAACTGTCCATCCAAACGGTCCCACAAAGCAACGCTTTAGACGAACGAACAATACCTAGTCATTAGTGAGTACCGGCTGTTTGTGTAATTCAGATAATATAATGAATTTTCCTAATCGCATTGTTTTTTGGATAAAATAAAGTTACACTCGTTTTGAAAAAAAAACCCAACTTTCTGAAGATTGTTATTGATGAATTGTCTAAACACTGTGTTCTGGGACCGCCGGCTTGGGTGGACAGGCGCTTGGAAAAGCTCTCCCAGGCCAGGGCGCGGCGAAGGAGAATTAGCGTCTGCAGGCAGGCTATGAGAATTTAGAATGAATGAACGAATTGTAATACCACAATACAAAACAACCGGAACGAGCCTGAGGCAAGAATTCCCACGAGTCCAGACAGAGGTCTTTGTGATTAATTTCGGATTTGATATGTTTATAAAGTTGGCCCTTGCTCTTTCTTTGCAATAAAAATTCTAACATTAAAAAATAGTAAAATAAAGACCTAGTCACTACTCATTAATCTGAAATAAGTATTTTATGATGTTGGCCTTGTGCCTGAAAATGCAACTGCAGTAAATGCAAAAATGCAAATGAATTAAGAAAGGCGAGGAGGTCGAGTGGCCGGTCAAATAGTCGCACGTACTGTCATTCGTCCGAGCCCAGTATTTGTTCAGTGTAACAAAAACATAAAAATAGCAGCTTTTCAGACGTGTTCAGTCACAGCGGAAATAGTGCAGTGACAAAGGTCTTCTCTTTTAGTCTTCTCCTTGGCGCATGGCTGGGACCTCCCTCTTTGTCTATCATGGTACCTAGATTTTCTTATCAGAACTCACACAATGCTGGCGCTGACCAGAACGCCTGTCTCGCGCACGCAATATGTCTGTACTATATTCTCTTTGGCAGAGAAAGAGTTCAGTATGCTTTTGAGCGTGGCGCGATTCAATATTGGGAAGATTCCATTATGAGAAAACGAAAGAAACTGCACGCCATAAATCATAAGAAATAGATCTGTACAACGACTGTGATTATCAAGACTTATTGATGTCTTCCAGTTGTTTGACAGTTGATTAAGTTGACGATCAGTAAATACGATACATGTAGTTAGTAAAAAATCAACCTGATAAACAAAAGAAAAATTCTGCCAAGAAATTTTAAATTTTCTGCCTCTTAAAATCATCTCTGCCAAAACAATTGCTTCATTATCCTATTTTTGTAGTTTTTTCTACAGAATAAACTTTTGGTGTCAGTTTAATATCATCTTGACCTCCGCTGACATGCTACCAGTAAAATAGTTTGATTTGTCATGCATCTCCAGCATGACTCCGAATGGTAATTGAAGACTGGCAGGGGTTTTTCCTCGCAGCAAGAACGGCGTGCAGCATGCAGGTTGTTAAAAAGAATATACGGCGCCTCACTTCCGTTTCCTTGTTTTCGACTTCCGAGGTAGTCTCCCCAGATCTTCCAAACGTGACGGGGTGTCGACCCTCGCCATTCCGTGACGGGCACAAATGATCCGAGCTATTCCGACCTTGTCACGAGCTGGTAGATCTGAATTCTGATTGGCTGAAACACGCCGACGGCTTCACACGACTAATGACGATCGTTTCCGTAACAAGAACCGACCGAGTTGCGAAATCGTCGGAGAAGTTTGTCGACGCACGACTCGAGAAGGTTTTTGAGCACGAAGGGGAACTGGGATTGTGAAGGAATACACAAAAATTAGAGAGATTCAGCAGTGTTTTTGAAAGAAAATGGTGGATTCAGACTCGAGATCGTATAAACCTTTTAAACAACGGAAAAATTTTGGTAAGTGAAACGAACTGAACGGTTGTAAACATGCAACGTGTTGTGAGACTTGAGATTTTGTGAATATTCTTTGGAAGCAAACACGTTGTTTACACACTAACTCTGTGTTCTTGTTTTTGCATTAAATCCAGTTAGTCGAAGAGACGAAGTAGCTGGGATTAGAGCAAAGTTTCCTTCAAAAGTTCCTGTAAGTTTTTTCAATATAATTACTTTTCATATATTTTTAAATGTAACAACTTGCAGTTTACGATTTAATCGCTACTAGCTGCACTCGAGCAATTTAATATTCCTGTTTCATTTCACAGGTAATCGTCGAGAGATATCACAAAGAAAGAGATCTTCCCTTGTTGGATAAGACGAAGTTTTTAGTTCCGCAGGAACTGACTATGAGTCAGTTTGTTACAATAATAAGGTACGATTTGACATTGAAGAGTATACTATTAAAAAAAGAACGTTGTGCCTTGACTGGACAAGACAACGAAGCTATTTTCGGAAAGTGACATGTAGCGACAGATATACATAGTTCATATTTTTTAATGCAGGCATAACGCATCATTGTTCTGAATTCTTGGTTAGCAACAGTTGATTTTATAAAATACCTTTACACTCATATCGTTCAACTTTGATACCTGAAGTTATCGCAAACGGCCAATTACCGTGCTCTTTTACTTTTAGTCTTTGACTTTGAGTTTGTGTCTTGAGACTTGAGTTGATTACTGGTTGCTAAGATGATTCGCTCTGAATTTGAAGCAAAGACTCGTGAAAAATCACTATTGAGATTTAAAAACTATATTGAATCTTTCTTACCAAAGAATGACTATGAATATCGACAGAAGCAAGTCGAAATTAAGTTGGTCTGTTTCGAGACTTGTTCAGTGGTCGCTGAACGTGTCCTGAAAATGTTGGTCATTTTAGTATTTTAATATCAGCTTTTTAGCATATAGTAACAATGTGCATTTTTAATATAATACAATATAGTATAATTATTTTACGTCGTTCTTTATATAAATCGAGTTGCGAAATGGACTTGTCTGTGCTGACATGTTCACCTCGGGAGTTCGGTTAAGGTTATGCAACACGTGCGAATGGAATTGGAATCCCCCGCAAAAACCAACAATAATTTATACCTGGTTTGCAAACAGTATATATTAAAGGTGTTATATTTTCCTATGAAATTGTTCAAGAACATCATATTAAAAACGGAGTAAGTTGGCTGAGTTGTGCAATAGTTGTCGGAATAAGTTCCTAAGTTTTTTGTTTGTCTGTGGATTTATATATAATGTAGCTGGGTTCAAGGTCCGAGACTTTATTTCATATTTGTGCAGATTTGTTATGGCTGTTGTATATAGTAGTTTACAATAGAGTTAGGTGATTAAGAGCTTAAATAAAACTTTTATAGCAGAGTGTTTGCATGAAGGACCTCTATTCTTTAAACCTGGAAAATTGATCAAATGAAAGGTTTTTTTCTCTATAATTGGCAGTGAAAACTGCTTGAAAGTAGCCCTCAATGAGGGTTGCACATATAAAACGTTTAACATAGATTTGACCTTTAGGTTGCATCACAAGTATGTGGTGATAGGAGTTTTATTTGCATTTTCATGTGTGCATGCAAGGGCTAATGGATCATCAGACAGTGAGGCTGTCCCAGTAAATCCTAAAGAATAAATTATCTATATTTGATATATACTAGTATGTACAATTCTAGCAAAGAAACTAAAAGTTGTCGTTAAGCTTCACTTGAACTTTGTTATCAAACTATTAATAACAATAATGGCCCTAACTGAACAAATAGTTCCTTGAAAAGCTGTTAAACTTAAGTAGTGAGAGGAAAAAGGAAAAATTTGTTTTAAATTTGACAACTTGGATAAATTGTGTTTCAAAATAGACAGCTGCAAACAGCGCTTTAGTCAAGATTGCACATTGAGGTTAACATTTGACCTTTCTATTGCATCACTTTTATATGTTGATTGTGCACGCTGTCATGTCTCCCAACCAGTTGAATACTGCAATAGCAATAAACCTGACAACTACTGAAGATAAACGGCCCGGCACTTGAAATCAGGACGAGTTGAGTAATGGGAAAATGTTTATATTTCAAAGCATCTTGAAAATAATCTAAATAGTGGTTGAAATAGAAACTGATGCTGTTTGATCAGCATTTAACACTTGACCTCAAATTGCATCACATTTATCTGTTGATGTGGTTATTGAGATGTATATATCTTCATAGGACAAAACGAGTTAAACTGTGATTTCCAACCTGTTGATAAAGGGCATCATAACTGGAAAGTTCTGTAAGCCTTGAGGAGAATTACTACTGAAACATTTTAACTTTTGTTACAGAAGAAAAAAATATTTAGCTCAATCACTACTGCAATAAAACTAAAAGTGATGGTATTGTGAAGGCTTGTTAAGCTTTGTTGAACTTTGAATGTTTGAAGTAGTTTCTTTCCTTAGAGTTTCGTGAAGGAATCTTTAAATCTGAAAAATCTTGAATCCTGTTAAGGGTTGAACCTGCTTGAAACTACGTTTGTCTGTGGTTGAGTGCATGAGAGATTTAGTTGCTCATTTAGTGTTTGGCATTTTACCTTGGGAAAATCTTTGAATTGTACACATAAATAAAGTGTACAAATATACAAGAACTTGCTCACCTTAAGTATATAAAAGTACCTGGAACTTTTCACTTTTTATTTCAACTTTGCAGGCTCCAGATCCAGGTCAACTGTATTAATTAAGCATTTAACATATTTTTGTTTAACCCTTTCCCTCCTGACTTTTAGATTTAGTAAATTTATCAAACTTTATGAAATTTTCAACTTCTGAATTTCTTGAAACAATGAAAATTTTAAGAATCTACTCCTCGAGACAAACAAAATGGTAACTTTATAGAGTTTCGTCAACTGGTTCAAAAGTTAGGACATTCTTGGTTTATTTGAAATTGGGGTTTAGTAGGGAAAGGGTTAAAACCAATACTTGCATGCTAACAGTAACTGGACTAAATACGGCCAATATTAACTTGAAGAAGATACGTATAGGACCGCTATTAGAAGTGGTATGGCTATCACCCCCTCAGTCCGTCATGATGTCTGGTACTAAGATCGTAGTTCCCGGTTCGAAACTCCTCCCCCTCCCTTTGTTGCGGCTTCCGTTTTTCTTGCACACAAATGGGAGTACTTATATTCTACCAGGAAACCGATTACACCACAGTTTTGCTAGTATAAACAAAAAAAGGGCGCCACAGACTGATTGCCTGTGATGTTCTGATACAAAAGACTTGGTTGTTGTCAAGCTTGTAATATCTGGTGAAGAACCTTTTACATCTGTGCATGTGCGTCATCCCTAGGTAATTAGTCTGCGTAACTCTGGTCAGCGGTCGAGAAGCACAACACGAGCGCAGCAAGGTCGCGAGAACTAGTCGGCAAACGAACCAGAGCTTTCAGATAATTGCTCTGCAACGCCCAACAACATTAGACATAATTCATAAGAGAATTAATGGAAATAGTTATAAGATCATTATTCTGCGAGACGAAGCACGACTGATTTCTTACATTATCTTTTTTTATATTTAGCATCTGACTTGATATCTGATATTGATAACAATTTTATATTGCAAGCTATCTTGTTTGAAAGCTTCATCCTTGGAAAATTGCTTTTGACACACACAAATAGAAACTATAGTCCTTTTATCTGCCTAGGGTGATTTTCATTGTTTTATGAGACGGAACACTTGACGATATTATCCGGCACTCGCCAGATCGGAATTAGACCCTCATCGCCAACCATGCACCCACTAATTGAAACGGACAGGTTTAGCTCATAAGACCGCAGACAGAGCTTACTTCACTCCAGTTTAGACCTGCAGACAGACAGGATGAGTGAGTGTAACATAACTATTAAGAACAAGACCGGTGTAAATGGCCAAGAGCCGGTTATTGTCGACTTCATGTTGTATCAAACAGTTCCACAACCGTCAAAAGATGCATGGTCGGCTGCGTTGAAAGTTGATAAACTTGATTACTCCAGCAAAATTAGCCAGATTTTATTGACATCCGACGCTTCTGATGTTAGTTTCTACGTAGTTGACGAAGACGAAGACGATCCATTATCTCCTGCCCACTTGTACGGTCCTTATCAAGGTAAGTTCGGAGAAACACTGCGAATTGTTCAAAAGCAATCTACAGGTACACCTGAAATAATACACGAACTTCACCAAGCATCGATAAGTGAGCTTATAGCAATCAACGATGAAGGAAACGCTAAAAAGCTCGAGTTTGCACTGTTTAGGAAAGTAAACGTCGGGGAAATCTACAAAGATATGAAGCTTCTATCATACAAAGACGTTTGTCCGGGGGAACAGGTTTCGCTTGCTGTAGAACCAGCCATCTACATATCAGATATTAACACAACTTCCATCGCTGAAGGTGGGGAATTCATAGCTGCAGAAGAGATAAAACTATCCACAAAGTTTGAACTAAAAAAGAATCAGTTGGGAGTAACAATTGGGATATTTCAAAAGCCCAACGGCGAAATATTTTTTCAAGAGATTCTAAAATTGTTTGAAGAAGAACCCGTGCTTATTCCAAATAATCAGGTTGAAATATATGAATATCAGAAATCATCGACTGAAGATCTTGATCGTGCTCCAGGCAATGACAATGATTACAAAGAAACACAGATATTACAGAAATCGTCGACTGAATATTTTGATCGTGTTCCAGGCAACCACAATGAAACACAGAAATTGCAGAAATGGTCGACTTCTAGAGATCTTGATCGTGTTCCAGGCAATCACAATGAAACACAGAAATTGCAGAACTCACAGGATAAACTACCGTTCGTAAGCACCAAAGCCACAGATAAAACTGGACAGTTTCTTACTTTACGTCCTAAAGGCAGCTTGAGGAACATTGGTGAGAAATGGAAAATATGCGTTCGTGTAGTGTGCACACGAAATGCAACAACAACATAAACAATTAACTGACAGAATTTTATTGAATGAAGAGAAAATGTCATATCTTACACTAGTTCACATAGCTCATATGTACGAGTGGAGAGTTATGAAAGGTTATTGCACTGCATCTACATCAAAATTTCAATTTTTCAAAACGTAATCAACTATAGAAATTTAACTGAATAAGATTTAAATTGTTTCAATGTTGATATGACTGGGATTTAGCTATACTTTTCCATAATCACAGAAGGCCGATCATTTGGCCATGCAGATCTAGTTATTGTACATGCATGGTTTATACGTGACAAACCAACGTGAAATTGGTTTAAACTTATTTGCATTTTAGCTTGTTGATCACTACCAGTACTTCATACATAAATTATCTTGTAGTTGCGAGTGCCTTGGGGTGAGGGGTGAGGGAGAGGAGGAACAAGATCAATATAGTGAAAATTATCGCTATGCTAGACACAGATATATAGCAGTTAAAGTATACAAATGAAAAAGGCCAATCTTTGTTGGAAAATCGATGGTATTTTCCAATTTAGACAGCACTTAAATGTGTCGAAACATCTGTGGCCATCTCAGTGCTTCGCTAAGGGACTGTATTAAATACGTGATCATATGAAGTGAGATTGGACCAGATACGAGGTTCCTGCACCTGTACTTCAACTCGTAGACTCCTTTTCACAGCAGTATAGACCTTCAGATCTTAGGACGAGTACGAGATTTCACGCGTGCGCATACTAGTATACATTAGCAAACATTACTGAACAAACTGGACCCTATTCCAGACCACAAACGGGCAATTTTCTATACCCTACGAGTGAGACAAAATAGAAAAATTGGTACCCTATAAACGAGAGAATTTTTATGCATGCACTCCTAAAAATTTTGAACCAATCAGCCCGAAAACCATACCCTATAAAGGGCCGCACATATTCATATAGCCGAATTGTCTTGAATTGTGGGGAGTACCACCCCCCCCCCCTCCCCGGGTTTAAGGATCGATTCGCGCCGAGACAGTGTGGGCCGGAAGGAACCAAAAACACATGCCAAACCTGAAGCGAAAGTTTCAATACCGAATATGCAGCACAAATGACAGGAAATAGATATTCGACATACAATAAGAATAAATTACATAATTATGTACCACCACCGTTTTTGCTTCGGCAGTGTTGACTTCAAAGGCAGGAAATCCATGAAGTTTGTGACATGTTGTTTGATTCCATATATTTACTGTAATTCGGGTGAGGAACGATCCCATACTTTTGCTGTAGTTTATAGCAGCCGATTTAGTTTCCACGAACGAGTGTCTAGAGCAAGTAGAATGAGCCTGTCAGTGCTGAATACGCGCCAGTTTTCTTGTAGTAACTGCATGATGATTTCGACAAAAGGTGACTTGGATGCTGGCAACGAAACAACCGCTAAAACACCATCAATTTCATCAAATCACTCGCCTGATACAACACAAGAGCCGTAGAGTAGGTGACCTTTACTAATCTGGCTTGCTGTATTTCGCCTCTTTTGGAGTTCATACAACTGAAACTGAATGTACGCGAGCATTTAAGATTTTAGGCACTATCTAACACAGTCTCGATCTCCTTATGCACAGAACAGCTCCTTTAGTTCTTTGAAAAATCCTTTTATACTGATTACAAAACCCTGGCAGTATAGTCCCATGTCAGTATGTAAGTGTTGCTTGACGTGCGTAGATCTACATTTTATTTAACAGTAAACTTTAATAAACTCTATAATTTCAGCATGCGTATGCATTCTTGTTCAACCTTTTCCCCCTATTTGAAAAGGAGAGCAAAACGTCCTCAGAATTAAAAGGCGAGGAAGATATTAATATTTTTAAAATTGAGGCATGTTTCTAAGAAAGCAAAAGGAAAGGAAGCGGGCGTGGAGCAACCTTTGTTTCACCAAACCTATTATTTTTAGCTAATTATGACTTCCACAGATAATGATTCCGCGTTGTTTCTCAACTGGTCTAGTCTTGTGACCAAGCAGCTTAAGACGCTCATGTGCTTTCTCATAACAATCTTAACTTACAACACTCCTCAGTTGATTTTATTATATGTGCGTGTTACCTACCCACCGACGCAGTCTATAGTTTTTCAAAACTGAACTATTTACTTAAAGTTAAAAATGTTCCGATTTTTCTCGTGCACTGCACTACATTAAAAACCCGCGTATAAGAACCTAGATTATAAGAACCTGTTAGGCTAAGATTGCCAAATTAGACCCCCTTTACATAAGAACCTGTCTGAGTCTAAAATTTGCAACAGGTTCCTATTTTCAGAAATTCATACAAAAGCATATGATATATAAATTTTTAAAAAAATCCTTACTTATTATTCACTCTAGGGTGGATTGAAGGCCAAATGCAAAAATGATTTGCATATGCTTAGATTAACACAGATTAAAGGGAATTTTACATTAATATTGTAGGTACAATACTAACAAGAGGCCTAGAAATTGGCCACACCCACTCATAGTAAACACAATATTTCTTTTGAAAATAAGA
>JANSTR010134179.1:0-11743 GCA_025434805.1 Antipathozoanthus remengesaui | reverse complement strand
CGAGCGTGCATCACGTGATCGTTTCTGACCAATGGTATTGCGCGTTTTCGGTATGAAAATTATTGTTGAATTATAAGTTACAATATTATGATGTAATATTCTACAGTATTATGGTGTAGTATGTTACAATATTATGATGTAATATTCTACAGTATTATGGTGTGTTATGTTACAATATTATGATGTAATATTCTACAGTATTATGGTGTAATATGCTACAGCTTGGTGTCATATTCTGCCTGTGACAGCTCGGTCATCGATGTGGCGACATTCTTTACTTTACAGCAAAATAATTGCTTCATCTCTCGCCTGTATTCACTGTTAGTGACATAATAGACCGACGGGTTGAGACAACTGTTAAACATTGATAGCGCTACTAGAATTTGATTAGCATAGTTAAATGGACAAATTTCCAGCAGTCTGCTCCTGACCATTGAAATCTCTCCTGGAAGCCAACAAACTGACAACAGTAATGATGTTATTGCACACATCTGCAGTAACCGTCGCTTGGCCTTTGACATCGATCTGGCTACTACTGCTAACGACTTTTGGAAAACATACCAAATATGGGCAAAGGCTAGCCACGTGACTGTTAGTGGCAAAAAGAAAGTGATGGTGACATAAAAGATTGTAAACCATTTGTATCCAGAGCGGCTGAGTTTGATCAACTTGACTGGTGAAGGGCGGCATTTCGCTCCAACTATGTGGAAGTCAAATATGTTCTTTATGTGACACAGGATGCTTGTAATCCAGACCACTAGCAGATAAACAAAAATGCGCTTCCTGCTGAAACTGGTCCTGAAGAAGATTGGTTTAACCATGGACACCCACCTCTCTACAGCAAGACACAGCACGGTGAGGAGAGACGCTTTGCCGAATGTGTACAGCAAGAATCGGGATTGGATAAGGCGGCAAAATATCTCAGCACCAGGTCCCTGGTCTATTGGCAGCTGCACTCGCCAGTTAAGGGTCATGCCAGGTGTACAGCATATTACCAGCCCTAAGAAGTTAAACGAGAAATTGAAGAAACATTTGAATTAATATGAAATTGCCCCTTTGTTCCAATTAGTCTGTCGCTATTCAATGGCCCTTAAAGTAAATAGTCAAATCAGATTTTCCTGTTATTGTCCGAGTTTAAACTAAGTACAAACTCATTTCGATTTTGCTTTCATTCATTGAGTATTTACCCAAACAACAATCAAGATTTATTTAATTTTCACTGAAACTGTTCTCGTAAAAGTAGAGATGCTAGTTAGGGCGCTTGATAACAATGTTGCCGTTGAAAAAGACAGAGCCACGATTTTCGAGTGCAAGCTTTGGGTTCATATGACATAACCAGTCTACTTGAAGTTTTTTCGCTTTTCCACATTTAAAACAATAAACTGAATAGAAAACTCGCCCGCTTCATTGTACCGTTATAAAAGCACTTGCCGATTTTGAAGTTCACTTAGGAAGTGTGAGGCAACTTGCCTTCGGTTCGTTTCACAATGCACTTCTTTCGTGCACTCAAAAAATCCACGCGTTTTTCTAACAGGACAGAGCACGCAGGTTCATTTCTATGCTAATCCAGTTTTGTCCCAGCTCTTATTCTCACTATTCTACTACTAATTTATCGTGATATCGAACTTGCGGTCATGCTAAAGAAATAAAAGTGATGTCAGTTTTTCCCAACCGATCATCTGTTACAAATTACTAATCGAGGCAGTTTTCAAAACTGCACACAGGTCACCACGCTTGTCACTTCCCAACAAACCAGCAAAACTGGGTTTTGATCAAGTTTATTTGCAGGTTATTAAATGTTATTGCTTATACTGAAATGCAATTTTTTTCAAGACAAATAGTCACACTGGACATTTTTTTTTAATCAGTGATGTTAATCTTTCTACGCACAAACTGACAACTTAACTCGCCATGGTTTGGTTTCATTCTAGTTTTGTCTGTTCTATCATTTCTATGGATTTCTTCTTGCTATTTCTGATAGATATAAAAACTCGCGCTGCACAAAGTTTTTGTTTCTGGTTATTTTTTGAGACAATGCAATTAGCTTACATTGTCAGTATTGTTGAGATCGGCGTTTAATCTGCAGTTGGCTGGTGAGTGAAGTGAATAGCACAAAGGCAAGGCTGTATATTTTAGTGAGACTGAAAGACAACAAAAAGTCAAGTTATGCTGCAAATTGTCCGTTCTCCCAAATTTCTCAAATATACACTATAGACACAAAATACACTTTAGACATATACACCGTGTATGTTGCGTCTAATTAGACACAATATACATAATACACAGAATAGACACTTGTCCGTTCTCTCAAATATCCCAGAATATACACTATAGACACAATATACACTTTAGACATATACACCGTGTATATTGTATCTAATTAGACACAATATACACAATATATAGAATAGACACTTGTCCGTTCTCTCAAATATCCCAGAATATACACTATAGACACAATATACACTTTTGACATATACAGCATATGTGTATATTCTGCATCGTTCGTATGCTTCGAGATGCTTGCGGAATATACAGTTTATACTATTGGTGTATAATGTGTATACATATACTGAATTTACAGTATATACTGTATATCTATACACTTTATATTCATAGAGTATAGACTGTATATTCTGCAATACCGCGCCTCACTCATTATAAAATAAGAGTGTACTGCAATATCCTGAAGTAGAAAGACTCACCTGTCATAAAGTCGGTCAACGCCAGGTTCAGAATGAGAATATTATGGGGTTTATTTAGCATCGTTCGATTTTTCGCCAGCACAACACACACAACTGTATTCAATAAAATCGACAGTGTAGATATCAGGGAGTACACAACCTGAAATGAAACGTGCAATGTGTCGGGTTTGCACATTCTACACGGCTTTGTTGAAATATTCGCTGTCTGATTGTCTGTTATCATGTTTGGGGGAAGACACATGGTAGAAGGAACGAGTTGTACAGAGTGATTCTTCGTGTTCAAAGGGTGACCGAGTTTCTTCTGAACAATTTAAAATATTCGGCAAAATGCACGTCGTTTGAAGACCTCTGAACGTGTTAAGACTGAAGACTGAATACAGCTTTAATAACCGTCAGCGGCTCCTTTTTATGACGTCAGTGTTGAGGTGTTGGGACAAGATATTACAATGCCTTCGTTCATTTGATAACGCAGATATATTCTAACAGCAAGTTGTGACCACCACAATTCGAAAATTGTTAAGGAATTTAATTAGTGGTCGTTTCTGAATGATTTTCTTCTTACCTATAGTCCTAATGTAGAGTATATAATGATACGAATAAAAGTTACTTGCTTGCTTGCCATTCGCATGCCACCCTACCGCGAAATTTGTTCGTTCACCGGTATTTAGTACACAATATACAAAAACGGAACATTAGGGCAAACATAAAAATTAGTTGGTTAGCCATTAAAAAAGCCTCCGAGCATGTTTTTACTATTTTCATAAAACGTTTTATTTGCATACATTTCTTGCAAAATGATCCCGAAATTGTTATATAAACATTCTATAAACATTGTTTGCCTGCCGTTTATCACGACTTTTTATTTTACTATTTAAAGTTGAATACAATCGAATTTCTTCTGATAGATTATTATACAGCGGCTCATTGAACGGTGTCAAGTTCTTTCGTAAGCCATAGCTATCACTGCACAATCTACGAATTCGTGAACCAATTTACTAACGCGTAGACAACGCGCACTCCATGTAAGGCCATGCAAGAACTACAACTGATAGACGATCAAGGGAGCATTTTGAAAATACTTGCAAGGTAGCCTAAAGGAATCATTTGGATAGCCGGGATGCCTTTCGGTCTGTGCGTGCATAGCTCGTGAAGAGTCAAGGACTCTTGTGAAAGATTCTTTTTTGGCTGCTTGATATAGAATGATCAAATCATATTCGCGAACTTTGACAATGAACCACTGGGAGAAAAGGAGCGCCACACGTTCATGAAAATATTTACTGGGAGTATCAAAAATGGACAGACATTTACTCACGTTTCATATCAACTGACGAATAAACTCCGAATGAAATGGAGTAAATGCAGAAATGTAGTAACTTCATTGACGTCAGCATGCATGTAATATGAAACAACGGGCGCTAACTCACCCTGCATGCCTCCTTTATTTTGCCCTAATAAAAAATAGAAAAATAAAAATAAAAACCGCAATAAACCATAATTTCAATTCGCATTTCCATATTAATATATAATCTATATCTATTTTGATCTATATTGCTATCTGTCACTGCGGACGGAATTCTTAACTTTCAAACTTGGCAGGGTCATTTCTGTGCGAAAGCTCGGTTGAATTAATTGAGAGATTTTTCTTTTTACAACAAACCATACTTTCAATTTCTCTTCTATACTCCATATTGGTAAAGTAATAAACTAAAGGATTGTTACAGCTGTTAGACATAGACAAAGCTATTGAAATTGCATGAGCTGCATTGGGCTGACTCGTCACACCAAACACCTGCATGATCAAAAATGTTTCTGATGGGAGCCAGCAAACAGTCAGCAGTAGTGCTGTTAGTGCGCACATGTTCAACAGTCTGTGTTTGGCCAATAATGACGATCTTGGTACCACTGTTAATGACTTTTTCAGAACATACCAAATATGGGCAAATGCTATCCACGTGACTACCAGTGGTAAATAGAACGTCACAGAGATGTAAACTACAGTAAACCACTGTCGACTCGTGTTGTGGAGGTTTCTCGTTGGAGGAAGTGGAAGGCAGTTTCGAGTATTTTCTCCCCATCCAAACGCGTGCTTTAAGTGCAAGCAGACACTCGTCAGCCAGATTAACACCAGATATGCAAATATTCGCTTCCTGCTGAAACTGGTCCTGAAGAAGATTGGTTTAACTATGGACACCCACCTCTCTACAGCAAGACACAGCACAGTGAGGAGAGACGCTTTGCCGAATGTGTACAGCAAGAATCGGGATCGGATAAGGCGGCAAAATATCTTGGCACCAGTCCCCTCGTCTGGAGAAAACTGACGCCTCACGTCAATGATCATATTGGGGGTGAGGCATATCACAGTACCTAGAGGAGAACAAGAATTCTTTGATGTTTGAAGAATTTTCACCGTGAGAGAACAAATACAAAATCAGACAGTTATAGCTATCAAGATGCTTTAGGAGCAGAATATTAAATATAATTATTTAGGAACCCGAATAAGTTTAGGTTTATCACATGACTTCCAAGAATGCCAGATTAATCGGATTGTTATCCAATTTTCTTTCTCCAACCCGAGTTACAATGTTAAAATTACAATGCTAAGTAAGATGTAAACGGCAAGAAACGCTATCAGCGCCACATTTTGTATTAGGTGCATTTTCTGCAAGTTTTGGAATCAGTCTCGGTTTATTTGAAACCATCCGTTTACCCTTCCAGAAGATCAACCCTTTTTTTAACACAACCCTATTCAGACTAGGGGATGTTTGGCACCCCTCATTCTCCCTACCCTCGCCTTTATTCCCTCATTACGTCTAAACAATTATGTCCATACAAAACTCCTGCTTGATGACTTTTCCTCAAATGTATCTGGGAGCAATTTGATATAATAATTTTATGATTATTATTCAGGTTGTTGCCATGGTAACCAATTTCTTGAACACTTCTAGTGCATTTTCGAATGTGGATAAAGAAAATAACTTTCTACACCAAGATGGCGACTTATTGACGTAATGTAAAGGAATTAGCACAGGATTCGTCTTGTAATACTTAATTAACGGTGTAAGTTTCATGTCCATATCATTTATAGTTTAGGAAAAACGGACGGTAGGGGGGAGGGGCAACAAACAATATTACAACATACTTGTTACCAGACTAACTTAACTCAAACTTTTTGTCATTGCCAGACTTCCCCGTTCAGTAAACAGCTTCGTTATGATCACGAAATTTACCTTGTCTTACCAAATGACAGTTTTGCGTCGGCGAATATGGTCTAATCAAGACTTTATTTTAAAATTACGCAACCAAGGGCGAAGGAAAATTCAAATCAAGTGTTGTTTAATGAAATATATTCACGTGAATTTGCTATGCTAACTTTGAAACACCAAACTAGGAAAATAGATAAGAACAACAATACCTAGCCAAAATGCATGCATGAACCAGCTGTGCTGATTAGAGTTTAAGATTATTTTTGTGGGATTAGCACAAAGATTTCCGCCGTTTTAGAAAAAACGTTCTGCGGACGTTACAATTAACAAGAAAACGATAGTTTCTAGGAAACCGTTTGCAGTCTTAGTTATTTTTGTGATTATCAAATGAATACCTCACTGATCAAGTTTGGATGTGGCGTTTTATGATGAATACAAGTTTGGATAGTACAAAGGAAGTTGCAATTTATCCACCAACTGCCATGAATAATCACTGAAAATTACAAGATTACAAATTCAAGATTCGGTCTACTTCTTCGTGTTTTGAAATAAAAAGCTTCGAGAAATTTTCATCTGACTTCACGTTCTGTGTTCATCGTCTTTGCACTAATTTTGCTCTCACTCATAATTTGTTTTGTGAGTGTAAAAAGAGCGAAAACTTCACAAACGTCAAAACACTTATTAAAAAATAGATACAGTTTAAACAAGTGTGCTTTCGCAGCAACCATTGCTGGGAATAAACAAGACTGTAAATGATCGTACAGTTCAAAGATATTTTAAAAAGAATATTATTCAAAAGTATGACTTTGTCAAAAATGCGTGGCCGAAACTGGTTTGTTGCAAGCTTATACAACACTTTAGCCAGTAGTTCTCGGCGAGAAAAAAATGCTTTCAGATGAATATCAAGTAACTATAACCCAGTAGAACAAAAAGGAAAATAGTGAATGAATATATTTAGACAAAATTTGTCCATTTTTTACCTGTGAGCATGTCGGTGACAGCCAGATTAAGTATGAGGAGGTTGTGTGGTTTGGTGAGCATTCTTCGCTTCCTCGCCAGAACGGCCAATATAACACCATTCAAGATGATAGAAAGCGCTGCTATGATGGAATAGGCAACCTGGAATGAAACTGAACCTGGGTCTATCCGTGGTTTCGTCGAGTTACTTTCTGTATAACTGGGCACGGTTAGTTCCGTGCTAGCGAAAAGGCTGGCGGTGGGCTGATGTAAAATAGAACTCATAACGTAAGTATATCTTCTGGTCAATGGCAGGGGAGACAAAGCGTTACAAATATTTAATAAGCAAGAAAATATTCATCCGTTAGTCGTTACCACTTGTACACAGTAATTAAAATTACTTTGGGAACCAGCTGAGCTATGAATACTGTCCGTTATATAAACATCTGGCTATCTCGCTTTCGCATCAGCAATTAATATAGAACTACTGTCAAAACGCATTTAGATAAACAGACCACTTATGTTAGTCGTTTTCTTGCCGTTTTAAATGCCACAATTGTATTAGAAATGCGTGAACCCAACGAAACGTTTGTTTTGTGTGAGATATGGAAAACCCAGAACATTTTGCCAGTCCGAAGAAGCAATATTCTTTCATAGCCGTTTCACTTTATGACTGCATGCAGTGATCAAATATTTGTTCAATGTTGCCACAAGAGATATTTCAGTTAGTATCGAACTGCAATAGAGGTTTTCAAAATGTGACGAAAACCGCCAGTTTTTTAATCAGAAGTTTTAATCACTTTTCCAATTGTAAATTGTTTCCAATTGCGCAAGAAACCCCATCTGCGCGATGGCGACACTGGCGTAAAACAAGCACGGTCTTTATTTGACGTTTTAAATTTTCTAAACACAAAGTAATTTAGCTTTTTTCGAAATAAAAGAGTTGAGTTAGTAACATTGTTTTGTAAACAAAACTATAGTTGACATGGTAAACTTAACAACTAAAAAATATTTTACTGCAGTCAAGTAGAGGTTCTATTGACGTATTATTTTAAACTTATAAGAAGTTCCTAAAGACCAATTTTTTTGCAGCACAAACTTTGCAAAATGTTTTTTGTCTATTTATAAGTTGTATTTGCGCTTCACCTTCAGGATTATGCTTCCTTATATTATACTATAGCTACGCTTGAATAACACTTGTTACCACCATCTATTAACCTGTCTCTTGTTCGCATGATTCGCAGCTTATTTGACAGCCTATCAACAATAGATAATATTTACTTATTTACTTATTTACCTATTTACCTATTTACCTATTTACCTATTTACCTATTTACTTATTTACCTATTTACTTATTTACTTATTTATTTTACATTACAGCCTAACCTTCTTTCTTGAAGATAAATGTAGCTTCTGGCGGTTGAGTGTGCATTAGGAACGGATTAGACGGTAATTGATATTTCTCTGCATGTTTACATTCACTTAGAAGCAAAGGCTTATGGGTAAGTCTCAATCTTCTAGCCAGGCAGGCGTTAGAGCAAAGGTAACACCTTCTCCTCGACTATTTTAATAACCGTACATTACGTAATACTCTTTGTTGTCACTGCTAACCTAAAATATCCCTGTTCAACCATAAGTAATTATGCCTTCTATTAAACAGCTTGTAGAAAACAATAAAGAAAACAAATCTATTTTTAGAAGCATAATTAATTATGTAGGACAAAGTAAATCTTTCCTCGATGCTGACTTAATTATTCTGGCAAGAAAATCATTTACACAGTAAACTTTTCGAAGTTGCATCAAAACACGGACTTTAGTTTCTTAGGTTGTTTTAAACAGGAAGTTCCAGTATAAAAGGGACTGGCGAGGCCATTGTTCGGTTCATCTGCCAATCAGCCAGCGTCGAGTGAAGAACTCTGTCACAACTGTGTGACATGCGATGTTATGGCGCGCAGTTTGAAAATTAACAACATGGCATATAAATGTGCAAGCAAGCGCGTTTCTGAGAACAAAAAATAAAAGATATAACAGAAGAATTTGTAGCTTCCTTCTGTTCACTTTTCTCCTGTTTTTTGTCTCTGTGTTCAACATTTAGAGTCTAACGAAAAGGTCTGCAACACACGTCTGCTTCTTTCACTGTTCAGTGTATTTTAGTGAATTTCAAATTTACATTTCCAAAGTGAGAAAAGAGGGAGGAGCTATCTTTTTTATACTGGAACTTCCTGTTTAAAGCCGACCCGCGTAACTGAGAATTCTTACACCTTGATCTCCCTATTTTATACTAACGTCAGTCACAGAACTGTGCAATGGAACCTTCTGGAGTCGAGTAACAGCGACTGTAGCTGATTGTTTTCCGCACCTTTAAAGGTATAAAATACTAGAGTTTCGGTGTTACAAACACTACGTCAAGAGACGTTCGCGTGCGACGTAACTGGCGAATAACCCTAAAAATGTTGATGATTCAGTAATTACTGTGGAAACATCTATACAAATGCGATCAGCTGATCGACCAACGAGTAAAGGGAAACAGACGCCTTGGGTTTAAAAAATTCGACACCTGGAAATCAGGCGCGATCATCATAGAAATAAGTAATACTACTGGAACACGTGTACAATAATTAAGGAACTATGTCAATGGGGAAGAAAAGAAACAGAAATCTGAATACTATCGCCGCCCAGTCGAAGAAGAAAAATGGGGCATTTCCAAAACATGAACACAATAAAAGAAAAGCTCCCATCAAACCACATTTGAGTCAATTAAATTTCCACGGATTCCAAGTTTCAAACAGATCCAAAGAGCATCGCCATAGTTTTGAATGACAATTAGCCTTTAGCCGTATTCAAATACACACCCCACCCAGTACAGAAGAGCAATGCACTTTGCGCCCGGTTCTACAATAGTGCTACAGCTTGTGACAATTGAGCACGTGGAAGAGCAACTAATAAGCCAACCTGAAAGAACAACAAGGTTTTTGGGTTTCAGCCAAGACCAGTGTATCTATTGAAATGGAACTGCGCCAAGCTAACTGCCCTGTTAAAACAAAGAGACAAAATTGTTGTCCAACTTCAACATTTCCAACTTTTAGTAATTGTATAATATAATCAACCAAGGGTTGAAGAAACACTTTTCCTCGCCGTAAGGTTGGAGAGAGAGCAGACGTTTCGACGGCGTTCGCCCTTCCTCAAAACATCTCAGTTATACGTTTTACCTATCCGCCGACGCAGTCTATAGTTTTTTTTAAAGTTATTCGCTTAGTGTTAGTAAAGTGACCGAGAGAGCAGACCATTCACACTTTTAATTATGATGTCCTTGCATCCAATATTATACCAATAAGCTGCCGCACCAATTATAACTCGTTTTACTGACGGAATCTTTGGAAACAGGGGCAAAGGTCTAGGCACTGGTGCAGTGTTTAGCGATCTGAAGGAAGCGTTTAACGCTGCCGATCATACCATCATCTGAAGGAAGCACTTAACGCTGCCGATCATACCATCATCTGAAGGAAGCACTTAACGCTGCCGATCATACCATCATCTTAAGGAAGCGTTTAACTCTGCCGATCATACCATCATCTGAAGGAAGCACTTAACGCTACCGATCATACCATCATCTGAAGGAAGCGCTTAACTCTGCCGATCATACTATCATTTGAAGGAAGCGTTTAACTCTGCCGATCATACCATCATTTGGAGGAAGCACTTAACGCTGCCGATCATACCATCATCTGAAGGAAGCACTTAACTCTGCCGATCATACCATCATGTAAAAGAAACTTAACTATGGGAATAAACAGTATTTAATTTGTCTGGTTTCATTTATATCCGTCCTATTGTTGGCATGAAACAGTTACCGGTTAAGCTTCATCCACAACGCAAAAGGTTACTGTAGGTGTTCCTCAAGGCCGATCTATCTATATCCTTGACAGGGGTGGATCCAGGATTTTTTTTAGGAAGGGGTGCACCACTAAGGAATGGTGTAACTGCACCCTCCCCATAGATCCGCCCCTGCTTGATCTCCTACTGTTTGCTATTTACAACAGTGATGGCCTAATTCTCCCTTTATTGACTTTTCAGCATCCACGTGTGAGCTACAAACCAAGTTGAATCAAGTGAGGACATCAAGTCGGATGAGCTTGGTGGCTTTACAAGCATAAACTTACATTAAACGTCTCCAAGTCTAAGTTTACAATCATCAGTATAGTCCAAGGAAACTGGATCCTCTTAAAGATATCACTTTGAAAGTAAAGGATAAAGAGCTGTACAACAACAGTTCTTATAAGTCTTTACCAATAATATCCATTTTGAAATCACTAATGATTCCTGCAATTTGATTGGTTCACAACAACAGGATTTTAACCTAAATCTTTTTATCACACTCTTTTGAGTCTGTCTAATCGCACTCTTTTTGATCAACTAATCACAAAGTATAAAATTGTACAACAGCTAAACCAATCACAACTCAGTACTACTGTTTTCCCCGTCCTTGCTATAAATTATGCTATGGATGCACTTTTTCTCAACTCAGTATCAAAACTGATCGATTGCAAACAAACCAAAAAATCTTTGGCTAAAAATATTATTTCAAAACGGATTAATTTATTAGTAATTGAACTTCGTGTCTGAAATAACATTTGATACTAACTAGATTTTTATCTAAAGATGTCAGCAAAATATTCATACTTACATGTACCTTCGAAGTATCTAAACTTCAATTGCCTGTAGTATTGCAAAGAATGTTTTATAGTTTCATTAAAGCCATGCTCTGATGTGAACCAAGACAAAGCAACATATATGTATGTAGCACAATAACACAAGAGGGGTCTCCTGAAGAAACCCAGCCTTCTGATATAGACACAAATATTGCTTCTCTTAAAATG
>JANSTR010133957.1:0-11747 GCA_025434805.1 Antipathozoanthus remengesaui | reverse complement strand
ACACAAACAAGAGATGGTGTATATTGTAGGTTGATTGTGCATGCATGTTTCATATACAATCTTTGATCAATCTGATTATTAAACTTCAAATATAAAGAGCTCCTGTCTTGATTACTCCTACTTGGTTATTCCCTAGTCACAGGTTGCCTACACTTATTAATTTGTAATTTTGTAATTTTTTGTATTTCTTTTCTGCTGTAAAAAGCTGTTTGTAAACAAAATTCTTGTTGTTGTTGTTTCTACCTTACCTGTTTACCTGCGTCATAGTTGCATGGTAAGAAAGTGCAGTTTCTGATGCAAATTAAGGCGATTTTCAGTGACACGATTCCTAACGAGGAATTGAAGTTGCGGGTTTAAATCCTTAAATCAATAACCTGGCAATGTGGGGTTATAACTTATGATAAAATGAGCCTTCGTTCTGGACCATGCAGCGATAATATCCAAGGAGTACAAATTATTTAATTTTATATTTAATTTTATGTATTTTACTTCTTGTTTGTGTAATTAAACACCCAGTTTTTTAACCTGATCTCTATTTTTTATTCTAATAGTTTTATTGTTTTTAGATTAGATTTTATTTGTAGGACCTTTGTAAAATCACTATGTAGTGAAAACCAAAAGCACAGCGGATTCATGAGCAATTTTGTAGACGTGCAAGGACGAAGTGTACGTTATACTGGAAATCAAGTTGTTCCAAAGTGTGTTTCCCGTTATTTAAAGCAGTATTTCAGTGGATATTTCCTGTTGCAGATTCTTAATTCGTGCACATGTACACAGAATTCTTGATGAAGTGGTTGAGAATAGACAGAGGCGGAGGAGTTAAGTGTGATTCTGAGGTATCTTGATCAGGACAATTAACAGTGGTTGATTTCAAGTGATCTCTTATCTCAGAATCTTAGCTTAAGGTCAAGATCGCCAACCACTAGTTTGAACACGCAATCTCTAGCTCGCATATACAGAAATCTACCTCGTTAATCCACCACAATCAATTTGGGTTCAGATTGTTGAGAATTTTCGATGCAAATGAATACTAAAGCACTGCAATTATTAATTGGTGGGCAGTCCAAATTGCGAACTTCATTGGACTTGCATGCCACTTTGATCAGTTTGTCTGCAGAGGGGACTGTCGTCATGTTGATTATTTGACATTAGGCCTATCAATCAATGTAAAAAGTGCATGAATAGGAAAACACAAAAGGTTAGTGGACTAGTGGTTAACTGCTTTCATGAGAATCAGATGTCAAAAAAGCACAATAGTAAACACAAATTTTTTCAAAATCTCCGCACTTTAACAAAACTAACATTTAACATTTAACTTAATAGTTAAGTAAAGCTTTAGAGGCAGTAAAATCTCAGTCCAATGGAAAAACTATATGATCATATATTTATTATTCTGAATTATTTCTGTCAGGTTTTTAGTGAATTAATTACGATAATAATGAGCTAGTCGGTACCTAATGTCCTTGAGTACTTATTGCGATCTCTCTCACAATCCCAGAAACACAAAGAAAGATTAATTAAAGACGTTAGTTCATATACCATAATGCATCACGGTTGTTCGTCACGCGTCAGGCGAGCCTCGACTCCAGTTTCACCGCTGAAAGCTGCAGCGGGTTTTTCCGGCCAGAGAGTGTTTGGTGTTTATTGTTTCGAGTGAACGAACTTTACCTACTGTCATCAAACAGGTAGTATAAATAACTGACCTAATTGTCGTTAGTAATATTTATAGTAGAAACTATTTAGTTGTTAAGAAGACTACGTTTGGAGAAATTGTCGACATCAGTTTTTAAGCCAATAATGAACGTTCTCTCGTACAGGAACATGCCACTGATTTTACGGAATGTACAGAATAAATCAAAACTCAAACCTAACACGTGACTCAGTTGATTGCTCAGTATAGCTTTGAGTTAAAACCTGGATTCTCTCGAGGCTGAATACGAATCTAATGCAGGATTTGTACCGTTCGTAAAGAGGCATTACCATGACTCACTGTATTAACTATAACACCGTACACATAACAATGATAAAATAAAACACAAATCAGTAACTGATCATCCGTAGAATACCTCATATGTGTGCAGTTCTATAATTGATCTTAGTTCTATCAAATCCTGAATAAAACTTTCATCAGGCTAGGTACTCCAGTTATAGTGCGTTTGCTTGCATTTAGTAAGTGCAGTTAAAAAGAACATGTTTAGGACGGAAACGAGTATAATTATCCTGTAATATTTGTACCGTAGAGATTATTTTGTACAGTAGAAAACCAGTCGAACAAGATTTTATAAACGGGAAAACTGCGGATGTCCAATATTGTTTGGACAATAAATCTCTTATCACACAGTTTAATTAGTGACTTAGGTATGAGTGGAAATTTTTATTAAAATATCCGCCATTACTAAACACTATAGCGAATAAACCGCAAAATTATTTATCATTTCTGTTGAATATACGAATTAGTTCAATTTCACTACGCACAGCATTGGCTTGGCTCAAAGTTACGATATCAACTGATTTCCTTGAATGTAGCCATTGTAGGAAGTTGGAAGCTCATCCGTTTTACTATACAAAACGATGATTGCTCTCTAAGATTCTAATAGCTCTGAGTAGTTATACGTGCAAGAATTTCTTCCGCCGGTGATTTCTTTTTTGTAACACTTAATTCGAGAATCTGACGACTGATTTCGAAAGCTATTTGTTGTTACCACCACCCACAAGTCGAGTTTATATATTGTCATAAAACTTAGAAGGATATGAAGATGAATCAAATTTTTCGCAAAGTGTTTATAGAGAAAGCTCTATTAGTATTGGTCTTCGGACTGCTTAAACTGCATGCTGTTGCTTTCTGAAGAAGACACTTGAAACCATTGAAAACTTCAGTTTGACAATTAAAATAATATTGATATCAATCAACCAACTTCCTTTGTTTCTATGTGTGCACTTGCATTACCCAGTCTAAAAACAAAACACTTGTAAAAAGCGATAAAGGTTATCGCCCCTGTTTCAAACTGGTCATTGTGCACAGGAGGTTCATTCTGAAACAACTCCGCAAAAAGTAATAGCAAAATTTCACGAAATCAGAAAAGGTAAGAAAATGTTTGCGTTGTACTGACATGCTTGTCACTTATCTCGAGAAGCTGTTTTATAAAAAAATCTTCTACAGATAAAATAGATTTAATTCATGGTAACAGCGTTGGAAGTAAATCTGACTGTTATTGAATTAGAGAGAAATTGCGTACAATATAATTATACTTTTAGATGTGATAACTCCCAGCTTAAACCTTGCTGTCAAAAGACTAAATCGTTTCACCAAAGACAGAATGATAGTATCTACACAGCCGAGTTTATACCTATCTAAGTCTTGTATTAATTGAGAATTGCAGACAGGCCTTCTTTTAGGTTTTGTTCTAAAGTTATTGATTAATTTTTACATGAAGGAGCTTCAAACACAGTGGAAAAAACTTGACGGAATTTGATATTAAAGAAGCCTCTCTGCCTTCACTCTTTTTAATCCTTCATTACATGTGCTGACGCAAAGTTATGCTTGGTTTATTAAGGATATGCACCTGTTACTATTTTGTATGTAAAAAACCCTTTTTTGCAGTTTCAATATTTATAGTTTAGAAAGCTTTCGAAATGATATTAAAGCTGGACGGTTAGTTTGCAGGTGGTTCTGACACCAAAACTTAAAGGAGGGAAAAGAAGAAGCTGTTTGTTTCTCAAACCAACAGCTAATGTTTCCTCCAATTAAAACAAGAAAAATCCGCAGGAATAACACAATCATATGATTGTCCTCTCGGCTTAAAATAAATTTTGACTTGTGGGCCGCTGAATGTTTAAATAATTCAGTTCTTTATATGTTGAATTGTGTTGCGCTGAAGACGGTTCATCTTTAAACCTGACAGACTTGAACCAATTGCGAGACTATATGTGCTTCTTCTATTTGCTTCAAATCGAGTAGAAATTTCGATAGCTCGATTTCTTTCTAAACTTAGTATGACATAGTATCTGCACAGTATTTTTAGAAACGGAGACTAGTAAGCATTTTTTGATCACTGTAAAATAGGATTTCTCGTTGACAGCGTCTGAAGTACTTCAAGTACTTTTTGTTAATATGAGAACCGATCCCTCCTGACAATGCTATTTGGAATACCAAGCGTGTTAGAACGCGTCCGTTGTGTTTATGCACGAGCGACTCTTTCGTATTTCTTAATTTGTTGATAAAAAGTCTTTAGCAGTTACATTTTATGAGAAATGCCTTAGCGCCCAGTAACGGGCTGAATAGCGAACAGGAAACAAACTAAGCCAAAAATGGTAGCCTGCGAGCAGGCCCCTTTTTTTCTATCCCCCCCAAAAATGAGCCGGCTCGCAGGCTACAAAAATAGTGGATGTCGTAACAACAACGGCAACCCAAGATGCGCAGGGCGTAACACGCATGCGTGTCGAGTGTGCCCACTGGCGTAGAAAACTTAAAAACATGTTCAATAATCGATGAGAATGTGTGAGGAACTTTAGCATCAAACCTCAGGCAGTGGCCATATTTAGGCCTCGAACGAGTACAAATGGCTAGCGGTTGTACACATTTGGTTCAATTCATTGTATTCTGTACATTTTAAAAACACATAGCCCCAAAGAGTGGTTCTTATATTAAAAAAGGGATCTAGACCAGCGCACGCAACAACTTCATTTTAAAAAATCGATGGACAATCCTTACAAGTCTTACCTCTTAATTACTTAAAAGTTGTCTTTCATAGACCATTTTATATTTTAGTAACTATACTAGCATTACATTTCCTTAAGTTTTGTGATTAGTTTACATCTAAGTGAATAACGTTTTCCTACAAGTGTGTCAGGCATTTAAATTTCCCTTAAAATATATGTTGCATCCAATGTCAGTTGTGAATCCCGGATGTACTAAACAATCTCGATTGTGTACGCTTAAATGACCTGAGTATAGAATTCAATATCTCGACAATATCCGAAACACTAGCTCGATTTCGGCGAAGTTGCATTTTCATGTGGAAGAGTTCTTAATTATTCGGTTAAAATTGGATTTGTAATGAATACCGATTCCTATAAACTAATACGGTAGTCTGCTGGGTCAAGATCTTCAGATTAAAAGGTTTACTGGTTTAACGCAAATCAAATCCTATAGCATCAGGGTTACAGCAATCTTCAATATCAATACATAAGGATATGAGCAATTTTGAAAGAATCGGGACCTCGGCCGCAAAATAACGGAAAAACTTTACAAAAATTTAAAATCAATCTCAGGACTCAGGAACCATGTTAATCATTCGTATTAAATCTCTCTGCAGTGAAAAGAAGACACAATGGAAAAGTGGCTTTTGAGTTTAATTCTCGGGGCCTGTGTAGTCATGGCAACAGGAAGGCCACGTAAGTTCATAGAGCTTTACTGATTAAATCCGTTATTTTACAGTTTTAACAAGGGATTTAGAGGGTTGCTTGTTTGGCATTCAGTCATGTTTCATGAATTATTGCTTGTCTAATGTGTCTAGAGTTTGGACTAATTTAAGCTATAAAATAAGTTTAGTAAAGGAGGTGAACAGACAAAAACACAATAGTACTGGCACGTTTTTTGAATGGTGTCTTAATCTCATTTAGTAACAGGAAGCAAAACCACAGGTTTTCACAGGGATAAGCACATGCACAAGAACTCGTGAAATAAAAAACACACACAATAGCCGTGAAAAGAGCACATGCGGGGGATGAATAACATGCCGTTGTTTTCGATTGTGCATATTTCTACCGCCATCTCTTTGCAAGAGTATTAAACTTCAGGCATTCCAGAGTCTTTGACAGCCAAAGACGCCGTCATTATCGTTTTTCCGAAATGCTACCCAGTTTTGGTATACTATTGGGTGAATTACTTTCGATTTTCAAACCGCAAAGTTATCTAGATTACCAGAGCAACAACATATAACATTTTTGTGCCAACTCGGGCCTCTTGTGCCAATTCTTGTGCCAATTCTTGTGCCGATTCTTGTGTCAATTCTTGCGCTAATTGTTGTGCCAGTTGTTGAGTCAGTTCTAATGCCAATTCTTGTGCCGATTCTTGTGCCGATTCTTGTGCCAATTCTGGTGCCAATTCTTGTGCCAATTCTTGTGCCAATTCTTGTGCCAATTCTGGTGCCAATTCTTGTGCCAATTCTGGTGCCAATTCTTGTGCCAATTCTTGTGCCAATTCTTGTGCCAATTTTTGTGCCAATTTTTGTGCCAACTCTTGTGCCAATTCTTGTGTCAATTCTTGTGCCAATTCTTGTGTCAATTCTTGTGCCAATTCTTGTGTCAATTCTTGTGCCAACTCTTGTGCCAATTCTTGTGTCAATTCTTGTGTTAATTCTTGTGCCAACTCTTGTGCCAATTCTTGTGCCAATTCTTGTGCCAATTCTTGTGCCAACTCTAGATCTTGTGCCAATTCTTGTGTCAATTCTTGTGTCAATTCTTGTGCCAACTCTTGTGCCAATTCTTGTGTCAATTCTTGTGCCAATTCTTGTGCCAACTCTTGTGCCAATTCTTGTGCCAATTCTTGTGCCAATTCTTGTGCCAATTCTTGTGCCAACTCTTGTGCCAATTCTTGTGCCAACTCTTGTGCCAGTTCTTGTGCCGATTTTTGTTCCAATTCTTGTTCCAATTCTTGTGCCAATTCTTATGCTAATTCTAATGCCAGTTCTTGTACCAGTTTCAGTGCTGACACTTGTGCCAATTCTTGCGCTAATTGTTTTGCTAATTGTTGTGCCAGTTGTTGAGCAAGTTCTAATGCCGATTCTTGTGCCAATTCCTGTGCCAATTCTTGCGCTAATTGTTGTGCTAACTCTTGTGCCAATTAAATGAGGGGGTAACCAGTAAGGTTTGGCCGCTCAGCACTGGTAAACAGATATAATGGTTTAAATGGTTAAGTTGCACTTACGTGTTCATTGCCGCTTCATACCATTAAAAGCTATCTGATTATAGATATAGCACTCTTTATTGATTAATATATTTCTGAAGAAGCATTTTTGTTCCTATAGAGAATGGCGGAGTGCCCGCTGGATTATGCGCAAGTGGCAAACCTTTTGAGGAACACCCGAAGGACTGCACGAAGTACTACCAGTGCGTTAATGGGGTTCCAGTGGAACGAAACTGCCCAGCAATAAATATTCTGTCATGGTGGAACCCGGATATCAACAGCTGTGATTGGAATTGGGAAAGAGTTCGGACGGCCTGCTTCAACAAATGTACGCATGTCATTCTTCAGTAACATTTCAAATTATTGCCTATACAGAGATGCGGGTTTGTTTCAATTATTTATTTGTCAATAGCATAATGTACATTCGAAAGAAATTGAAATTGTTTTGACACTGTGTCTATTGGTTTGTTCACCTATTCGTCTGTCTTGTGTGTTTATGATTACCTATCTGTCTGTCTGTCTGCTGTCTGTCTGTCTGTCTGTCTGTCTGCCTGTCTGTCTGTCTGCCTGTCTGTCTGTCTGTCTGCCTGTCTGTCTGTCTAGCTGTCTGTCTGCCTGTCTGTCTGCCTGTCTGTCTGTCTGTCTGTCTGTCTAGCTGTCTGTCTGTTTGTCTGTCTGTCTGTCTATCTATCTGTCTGCCTGTCTGTCTGTCTAGCTGTCTGTCTGTCTGTCTGTCTGTCTGTCTATCTGTCTGTCTGTCTGTCTGTTTGTATTTCTGTGTTTCTATGATCACATCTCACTCAAAAACCATGATACATTGAATGGAGAAAAGAAATCGTCAAATTTATAAATCAAAAGTCATGCATGATATAGCAAATGGAGAAAAGAAATCATCAAGTTTCTCACTGAAGAACCATATATCAAATGGAGAAAGGAAATCATCAAGAAAGCCATGTTATATCGAATGGAGCAAAAAATAATCAAGTTTCTCACTCAAAAGAAATGATATATATCAAATGGAGAAAAAATCATCAAAGAATCTGAATTAGTCCACTCACTCGTAAAATCTTGTCTTGATGACCCATCATGCTCTGCAAGCATAAAAAAGTCTTAACGGTTTAAATTTGCTAAGCTATAATCCAAGACAAGTGGCAAAGTTATTAAGTTAGTACACACATTTAGGTATAATTTTGTTAATCATCTGTTGATTATTTTTAGAAACAATTTGAAGTTTTATACTTGCTAAGTGTCTTGTTCATAGTGAAACAACTCCTTTTCTAGGTCGACTAACACAACTTTTTATTTTTTCTTCACTCTTTAGCCACAGGAAATAGATGCAATTTGCGTCTCTGTCAAAATGGTGCAACCTGTACTCCTAAAAGGAATGACTACGACTGTATCTGCCCCGTGGGTTTTGGAGGAAAGAATTGTGAAGTGGGTAAGACTTGCTGCTAAAATGCTGTTACAACGTAATCATGAATATTCCTCACTTCCACCTCTCCCAGAACACCAAGAATTAACCCATATTCCAAACCAGGCGACCACGTGCGAAGAGTTGTGTTTAGTAATATATCACGGATTTAAGCAAACGTATGAAAGTTTGAATTTATCAAATAGTAGGATGATATCACAAAAACAAATGAAATTCGTTATTTACCACAGGATTCTTGTGTAGTTGTTGTTTGGAGCAATTTGAGGCGCTAAGAGAAAATTGAAAACCGTCGAGAACTGCTCAAATCGCGGTCAAACCACCCCAAAATGAACCGTCAACACGAGAGATGACAACTGCACGAAAGAGTCATATTGCTTTTCATTAAGTTATTAGAAAAATCCAAACTTTCCGCACATATTTTGCAATATGAAACCAAATCCCATTTATACTAAATCAGCAAATGATAGCTTGGGGCTCCTCTGCATTTAGAAGGCGTAAGAAATAATATTCTGTTTTGAATTTGATGTTCTAGTAATTATATTCATATCCTGTTTTTGAACTGCATTCAAAACTGACGATTCTCAATGTACTTAGCTTGACCTCTTTCAAAAAAAAAACGAATAAAGTCAAAAATAAGGCCATTTTAGGCGGCTATCTTGAGATCATTTCCCGCACGAGCTTTTCTGAGTTGACATCTGGAAGTGACGGGCATTGAAACTGAGGCTAAATCTGTTGATGATTATATTAGATACAACACTAAATAAACCCAAAATGCACTTATTCAAATGTCTGTTGAGCAGGTGCTACCTTGTTATTTAGTGTAGATTGTTGCTTTGTGTTTTTATAGTTAACAACTTGACACCCACATTAATTTTGCTCATTTAACTATTGTTAGCAATTACAATACGGAAAAGTGAACAGTAAAAAAAGAGATCAAAAAGCAAAAGAAGATCAGTTCTTTGATTACGTTTGAACTTATATAAAGGACAAATGCGTAGTCCGCAAACCATGTAAGAATGGAGCAAGGTTTTCTGGGATAGCACCTGGTATTGACAGGCAAACAGCTCCTATAAATGAAATCTGCCGACTAAGTTGATGATTAGTTTCAACACTAAATAAACTCAAAATGCAGTATTCAATTGTCTGTGGAGCGGGTGCTGGTTTTTTATTTAGTGTACATTGTTGTTTTGTGTCGTTATGGTTGGCTGAAAACTTGACGTCTACACTAATTTTGAGCATTTAACTATTGCTTACAATTACGAGACGAAAAATCCAAGAGAGCAAAAAAAAGCAATCAAAAAGCAAAAGAATAGCAATTTGCTGATGATGTTTTTCTATAGAGGACCAATGCGCAGTCCGGAAACCATGTAAGAATGGAGCAATTTGCACCACAACCGCAAACGGGTTCAGCTGTAGATGTCGCAGTGGTTTTACTGGCATTCGTTGTGAAATAGGTAAGTAAACACACACAACACTTTTCCACTTCTTCTTCAGTTCTTCTTCTTTCCAGCTGTTTTCTTCTTCTTCCTTACTTGAGCAAGATGCTAAGTATATTGAGAATGTAATAATAGTGGTTTCCAGCTTTGATCGACCGACAATTCTGCTCTTCTAACGACTGCCCTCGAAATAACAATCCTTGTCGAAATGGAGGAACGTGTTGCGATAAAGTGAACGACTACAAGTGCAGCTGCCGTCCCTGTGTTTTGATCAGCATATTTTTGTCGAATACATTACGGTTTTCACTAACTTTTCGGTGACATTTGAAATCTTTTAACATTTTCAATAACGTTTGAAAAAATGAGTTGAGGTAAGCTAGGATATCTTGTTATTTTGAAGTAGAAGTATTTGTTCAAGTTACCAACGGCAAAAACACGAGATTATTAAGCAAACAGCTTTTCATCTGTGACCGATAATTCTGCTCTATTAACACAGATGCCCATAACTGTGCTGTGTTTGGATAACGATGACTGAGATTATTCTGAGCTATTAACGCCTTATTTCAAAACTTTTGTCGCACAGATGATGATGACTGTGCTAAAAACAACAATCCTTGTCAAAATGGAGGGAGGTGTTCTGATCAAGTGAACGACTACATGTGCGCCTGCCCTCCTGGCTTCATCGGCAAGAACTGCGAAATTGGTAAGTCAAGGTACCCAGGAATCAGAGCCAGTAAAAACGCCATAAAATATATATAAAAAACATTTACTGGGATGATTTACTTAAAACATTACACTTACCAGCTTCTCTTTCATTCTATGAAATAAACTTGAATTGTGGTATCAAGGAACAGGTCAGTATTTTTATATTCTTATTTCCTTTATTTGCCGAACTCAGTCTGTTACCGTGGGAAACGTCACCTATGCGCCCTAGACGTTGATTTATGGTGTTCCACAAGATTCCGTACTAGGCCCTCTGCTGTTTGCACTCTACTTTGATCCACTTAAAAACATAGCCAAAGCGCATGGTCTTGATCTGATGGTATACACGGATGACGTTCACCTTTACATATCTATCAGTCCTCTAGATTGTTTGTCATTTTTATCATTAAAGATTGAAGCCTGTGTCAATGATATCCTCATATAATGCACTAAAAACAAGCTTTCTTGCAACCCGAGGAAAACTAAGATTCTACACTTATCGTCTCGATTTAGTCGAATTGATTCGCCTCGAACTCCACTCTTGGTAGGAAGTGACATGATCGTCCCTGTCCCCGTTGCACAAGACCTTGGCATCACCCTTGATAAACATCTGACATTAAATCAACATATCAACAACGTCGGGGTCATATGCCATTAGAAACATCGGACGGATTCGTAATTATCTAAACAACGAGGATTGTGAAAAGCTTGTTCATGCATTCGTCACATCATGTCTTGACTGTTGTTGTAACAGTATCTTGTATGGACTTCCTGATTCTGAGCTTGCGAAGCTACAACGACTGCAAAACACTGCAGATAGGCTGGTTGCGAGGATGAAAAAGATCGATCACATTACTCCTGTTTTACAGAAACTCCACTGGCTGTCTGTTAAATCCCGAATCAATTACAAGATACTCCTTCTAACTTATAAGGCTCTAAAAGGTCTAGTACCCTCTTTACTTGTTCAAACTCCTTGAAACCTACCGTCCCTCACGAAATCTGAGATCATCTGGCAAATATCTCCTGACAGTAAGAAAACTAACACTGTGTCTGTGAACTATGGTGACAGGGCTTTCTCCGTTTGTGCACCAAAACTCTGGAACAAATCTTCTAATTCATATTAGACAGGCCAAATCCTTATCAAGTTTTAAATCTCAACTTAAAACTTACTTATTTAAAAATAGTTAACTTGATCATTTTTAAATTTTGTATTTCTAGCTTTATCTCGTTTTTAAAATTTTTTAATATGGTATTACAGTTTTCTTTCTTT
>JANSTR010133846.1:0-11748 GCA_025434805.1 Antipathozoanthus remengesaui | reverse complement strand
GCCCCCCCCCCCCCCCCCCCCCCCCCCCCCCCCCCCCCCCCCCCCCCCCCCCCCCGGTTTCCATTTAGCTAACATTCTTTTGGGAATTCTCAAAACGTTCCAAACCAAGAGTTTACTCACGTGATGTATTGGAAGCTCCGCACGTGTAATTAGCGCATGTGCAGACAAAGTTTCAAAGGGAGACCAATTCTGCTAGCGGATTTGGTCCCTCCGCTGCAGATTACTCGCTTTAATATTATCTTGTGAAACTAATTCGGAGCAGATATACTGATAAAAATCGATTGTTAAATTATTTTAAGAAATCGCTAATGTAGCTATTAGCTCCTTGGCGTTTATCACTTAAAGCCGGTGGACGGAGAGTGTTAACAGGTGATTAACGATACAACCGTAAGAAAGGTCTCCGAGGGGCTGCCATTTAGCGGCCTTTATATCCTAGTAGATGCAGATGCACAGGCTACCCAAGCTTGTAATGCGACTGTACGACCGACGCTACGTACGTGGTCTTAGCTAAACCGTAACGGACAATTCGTTTACATGTATATAAGAGAATGTATGGAGAATTCATTGATCCTCTAATATTGGTAGTGAATTGTTTTATTGTTGAAATAAACTTGACCTACTTCAAATGTGTGATTTCCTTGTCAATTATGCCAATTTATACGACATTCCGTGGCCGTTTTGTTGATATATTGGAAAAATAGTCGCTCCCTCTATTTCTTCTTGGAGGGGGTGACTATTTCTGATCAGATCAACTGGGTAATTATGGCAAAACGGTTGCGCCGACAGAAAGCGATTTTAAAACAATGATTCAGCACTAGCACTGAAACCAACAACAGAGGACATTTATCAGTGCCTTTGTGACGTACAAGTCTATTATCACACACGGTTTTTTCTCAATAAATTATTTAGAAGGAAAAAATACATGATGTTTAAGTTTTTATTTCATTGTACTGCCGCCTAAAATAATGCAGATAATGCACTAATTAGTAAATAAACTCCCTCTGCACTTTTTGCATTGAGCAATGCAGTCCCAAGGCTGAAAAAGTGTCCGAAAAGTGAACATTTGCCATAGGCAGAGCCAATGGCGAATTTGAAACTTGAGGACACTTTTTCAGACGATGGCCTGCATAACTCAATTTTTGTCAATACAAAAACAGCAGCAGCCTGTGTCAGCGGTATGTTGGTCACGCGACAATTGAATGACCCCGGCCATTTCCGGTCCAAACCAAATATAAAAGTCTGGACTTGTGGTTCTAGCTGTCGAATAAAATTCCGTTCAGTGTTGAAGCCCATATTACTTGAGGCGATACAAGGACCACAAATGGACGAAATGGTGGACATGAAAATGAATCATTCTGGAATGTCTATGGGAGGCATGCAGGTAGGACGACAATAGTCTGGTCAAATGCATCCTGAGAGAGTCCTCTAAAGTCTAATGACTTTTATTTCCGGCTTGCATTCGCACATACAGATACACTGTTGATTACTTGCTATACACTGCACGGCAACTAGGTTTTGTCGTACACAGTGCATTCAAACATACACAATTTTACTGAATAAACTATAATTAGTTAGTTTTTGAGGAAGCCAACACTCAGAGAAGCGACTCAGTTCAGTGACGAACGTCAGCCGTTTGAATGCTCGGTGTATGAGGCGAAAAGGATCTGGAACTGATGCACATGTCAGTACATGGTCTACCGTCTGGCTTTGTTATTTTCCAGTGACTGTCTTAGCTTTTAATTGATAGAAAGAGTGCACCCAGCTTATAGTCTGGTAGCAACCCAAATGCACTCCATACCTCACAAACCTTTGGGCATTAACTGTTTAGAATACAATACAATTAATTATTGCTATTCAATGCAAGAAATATTTCCAACGTTTCCTTATAGTTCACACTCAACTTCGAGTACTTAATATTCCTTTGTGCATTTCTATGCCTCTGAATGAGTAGATATGGAAGAGAGGCTAGAGAAAGGACGCGGAATAACCCCTTCCCCAACTTAGGTACGCTTTCCAGCACGAGTTTGGGGATTGGAGAAGAGTGACGGAGCAGGCCACTGAGCTCTCCCTCCCAATTTAGCTATTGCCCGTCAAATTCTTCTGGTTTGAAAACTCTTTCCTCTGTTTAAACAGTGTTTGAGTAGTACTCGGCATCATCCTCTTTGCTAATAAAGTGAACGTTATCCAGGCACGTAGCCGGGCGTGGTGGGGGGAGGGGGGTGCATACCTCCACTGTAAGCTTACCCCAGCGCACACGAAATGTAGTTAATAGGTCAGTAGAAGTCAGACACTAGGTCCACTGGAGGCTGAAAATTCAAAACAAATTTTCCCGCTCTGAAACGTGACAGCGCGACAGCAATGTTCACCGGCAGGGCAACAATTTTCCGAAATGTTGACCAGCCGAGGAACATTTGATTTGAACTCACCCACGTGACCTCGATTTAGCCAATGGAAGCGCGAATTCGAGTCGAAAAAGCACTTGCTATATAACAATAATATAGTTGTTAACCTCGAAAGTTCGGTCTTTACGGAAAATATCAAACTTCATCCTCGCGCATTAAATATCGCTAATGCTCGGTCAATACAGCACTGCCTCAGTTTGATATTTCCCGTAACGACCTCACAATGGATTAATAAGTAGTAAATAATCATTGATTCTACGCTGTAGTTGAGTGAACGTAACAATTCACAAGTGCTTCTATACCTCAACATGCAAAAACAAGCAACTGAGACATCAGTGAGTTTCCGGTCATAAAGGCACAGTGTGTATGTGTACAATGATAAAGCACACTGCACAGCCAATCAGAAGCCTCGTTATATCATATAACAGCAATACTACCAGTGCATCATAACCGAGCTACTAGTCAGATAACATCAAAAATGTTGTTGACCCGCAATGCATTGTGGTAACTAAGAGTATAAGTTGTCTGTCCACCATGACTTCCAGACGAATTGATTTTTTTCACCTGCGTTAAAAAGTTAATGTCTTTTCTGTTGTATTGTTGTAGACTGAGGTGACACAAGTTGGTTAAACAAGTCACTCAATACATAAAGAGTATTTATCAGTTTTTAATTTGGTATTTTTGAAGCCTTAAAAATGTCATTAAGTAGACCAAATGTACCGTTGAGGTCATAAAACTAAGGTCTTAATTGTCAAATCTTGAAGATTGTTTTGAAGGAGTTTTGATACAAACAGCAATTGCTACAAACGACCCAAATCGAGTATGCCTTAAACTTTTTTGGTTGTAAGTTGCATAGTGATACGGTGGCCTGTATTGTGACTGTTGAACAAAATAAGAAAACTTTTAAAGTCTTTAAAAATTTTAATTTTGAGTTATTAGCTGCAAGAAGCCTGAATTATCATCCTTCAGTAGATCAAATTGGAAGCAGTTTTGCCCAATTTCTTCGAATACTGCGAGGTTCGCACTGGTATATTCGGGAAATGTACAATCCAGCTGATAATCAATTCTTTCATCGTCACAGTTCTCACCGTTATTAGTCTTGTTCGATGCAAAGGCCACAAACACACAAAGCCTGCGAAGGGGGAAGGGGTTCTCTCTCCCCCCCCCCCCACTCACATCTTAAAAATTTAAAAGAGTTACCAAAAACATGTTTTTAACCCGTTACTTCAAGTTACTAGTCAGCCCCTCCCCTCCCCCCTCACTTTCAAAGTAGCTGCGCGGTGGCTAACACATGAGCCTCATCCGTAAGATCATAGCCTTAATCCGTTAATGCCACTAATAGTAGCATCGATAGCAAAAGAAATTCTTTAATTTTCGCCATTGTGTCACACCCCTGAACACCAAGGCGGGATTGCAATTATTCGAATGTTGGTTAGCGCTTGCCCAGGATTAAAGTTTTCACCAACAATTGGGTTTCACTTCCTTATAACCTGACTTGGGCTATCGTTTCTGATTTACATAACTTTATTTCCGTAAAGTGTTTTTAAAACAATACGTTGCTAAGGTTAGACTGCCCCATCTAGAAAACTTAAGTTAAAATTTTGTCTATTCCTGGAATAAATTTTACCCATGCACTTTTGAACAACTGGGCCCTAAAGATTAAGGCTATGCTCAAAGGAAACGTACCAACGCTTGTGCTCTCCATCCTGGATGAGATGTAAACCGCCTGTCCAAACAAACAGTATCGAGGCATAGTGACGCCAACCACCCCAGCCACTGCCGGACCTGCATCAGGAAAAATGATAGCGTTTTAAGAAGCGATTAAAGTGCCACTGAATCGAATTTTTTTTGCATCTGTTTATTGTTCTTAATGCGTATAAAACATAATCACAACTCAAATTTGCCAAAAGATTTTCAAAGGTGAGTTGTTTTAGGTCATTTGCGATAGGTCACGCGATGTGCAATAGCTAATGGACTGGACACGAGTCCTTTGTTTGCGACGTAAGAAGTTGTGCATGTGTCTATTCGTACAGCTCGTTTCGTGCAGCTATGTGTCTGTTATTCGTGCAGCACATTTTCTCGTTGATTCCTACAACGTAAAAATTTCTACAAACACGTTTCTTCTTGCTGTCGGCCATCACTGAGGAGTCACAACACAACTTTTTACGTCACGGGGGCCAGTCACGTGATCTGACCGGGACTAACATTCGCCGCTTGGCGGTGAAAATGCAACATTTTGAAGCGCAAAAAACATCCCAAAAATTATTTTTTGACAATTTTTTTTGCAGTTGTGCTGCATACGTTCTGAACAATAGAACAACGAGAAAAAAAGTTCGTTTATAGGCACTTTAAAATAAAGATGTTGACCAACTGCCTCTAAAATACAAACTGGACTTCAATACCTGTATGAAGGCCGATGCGCAGCTGCAACTGATAATCGGGGCGATGACGTACGGTGAAGTGGGTCAGGTGGCTCAACAGATCGAGAGCCATGCTTGCAATCTCGCCTGCGTGCGCATTGCCATTTCTTATGGGACAACCGCTGACCACCATGTACGCATCTCCGATAGTTTCCACCTAGAAGGGAATTTGTAATTTAAAATTGAGAATGCAATTAGTTCTATTTGCATGTTTAGATTTGTATGGAAAAAAGAATGTAATATTTGAATCCATTTTATCGGATGAATTACTTGTTTTGCCATTTCATTCCAATTTTGAGCAGAAATATACTGTTGGCCCAATCTTAACTGTGGATCAAGCTTGATATAAAAGCATCTAAATGAAATGTAGCAATATAAATAATGCCAAACCTAAATGTGACTTGAGCCGACTAAAATGAGGCTGAGCGGACGATTCCAAAATAATTTGGTAATTAAACTGAGTAGAGTGTAATTTGTAGAGTTAATCATGCGAATTCCAAGTGCGACTTGGCATGGTAATTGACTTAATACAGTTGTATAGGTAATCACACGGCTTGAGGTGCCACTTGGTAATTGCACTGAGTAGAGTGCAAGCTGTACGGGTAATAGTACGACTTCGAGTCCCACATTGAACTAAGTAGAGTGCTCTTGTAACGCTATCGTGTCAACATCAGGCTGGGCCACCACGGATTTCATATTTCTTAAATGGAGCATATTTCTAATGAGTAAATAGACCTGTTTTTAACTCGAAGTTGTTGAATAGAATTTTGGTTGTAGTTACGAATTGTGTTGTGAGAGGTTATGGTCGAACTCGTTCATAATCTTTCAAGTTGTTACTTTTTCGCTCCTATGTTTCCTACAATTCCTTATGTGTATGTGCTATTTGCAGTCGTTTGTTTGCGTGTGTAACGACTTTTCACCGTTGGCTTCTGCACGAAACCGAAGTGTAAGTGACACACTTAAAATATCGTTTATTAATTTGTGATTACTAAAAGTTTAAATTATAAGGATAAAAAGCAAGCACCTTGTAAACGTCATAGGGAGTGATGATTTTGTCGAACTCGACGTAAAGATCGTTCAATAGAGCCACAACCTGTCAAAATATAATAAGTTTAGAATATGTTTTACCTTTCTATGCATAATGTATGAATATGTCACAATAGTCTCTTTTTTGATAGGAGTTAAACCTTGCCGAGGCTCACTCTTCATTTTTGGCGGCTTCAGCCTCAAATCTTTCTTAATTTGTTCCTATTTCTCTAAGCTGTTTAAATCAGAAAAAGCAAGAGAAACAAGGCAATGAGAAACGAGCCGGCTCTCACCATACATGTATTGTACGGCTATAATAAGAAGCGAACTACCTTTATTGTTTGTTGAAATATCCTTTAGGTCGAGATCACATTACAGTAGCTTTTCCCCTAAGCTCGGGGGTATACTCCCCACTGTTGACTATACGGGTATGTGCCGCTCTCTAGAATATAGTTTTTGGGCCAATTTTGTCTGAAATAGGGTATAGATTTTCCCTGTCTAGTCTGGAGAAGGGTATCGTTTACTAGGAGAATTTTGTCTAAAGTAGGGTATACAAAATTGCTGTCTGGTATTGGAAAAGGAACAGGGTTTTGTCCGAAATTAACTTTTTTACATCGGCGCCAGCTGGCGACCGGACCGAAAGGTTTAGTCGCCAGATGGCAACTTCTGGTCGCCAATATTTTTCTGGTCGGAAATATTTCAGCGTATCCGCGGACACGACATCGCCTATGGCTTGGCGTGCCCGCAATAGTGTCATAGGGAAAACCGCTGAGGAAAACAAATGTTCGAGTCGTGTTGATCGCAGCTGTACATGTTTGAGTAGCAAGAAATTTACTTCAGTTGTATCTCAAGGACATCGCCAAGATAAAACTTGAGTCAATAAATTGTTAAAGAACGGCTCTGGATCAGCGGGCGATCAGTTGTGAAATTCTGGTCGCCAGCTCTCAATATTTAGTCGCATTGGCGACCAGGAAGGCGCAATTTCGGACCCTGCCGGATATGCATCGGTATGTTTGTGTATAAAATATATAACCAGAACCTTCCCTTCAAATGCCCCTATTGCTGTAACGAAGGGCCAGTTCTCAAAAGGTCAGCTGAAACTTTTCACCCTCATGGCGAAAACACAATATTTAAACTTTTAGTTGATCAATCTCATCATCTGTTATACTGACATCTACAGCAGTTCAGTTTATAGGTAAGTAAGATGATGAGCTGCAATTTTGTCAGTGTAGCGTGCATTGTATCAGTCTCGAATCATAACCCAGGGTTCTGTCACAAAATCGCAGTTGACATTTCCGGATATTCATTTCACATGCATCGCTCTACACATTTCAATCTCCCAAAACTGATAAAAAATGAAATGACTGAGAATACGCTTACCAACGGGTTCTTTTATCACATCATAATACCCGGGAACTTCATCAGCATTTACTGGATCCAAAAACGGCCAGGCCATCTTGTGACTCTGTGAGAAATATCGAACGAACAGCCGTTAGCGGTCTCAAATCGTGGAAACGCTACTTGAGAAGAGACGAAACGACTCCAGTACCAATGTGAAATTTCAACCAAGCTAACCACTTCAAGCTTATTAAATGTACCATGCAGGGAGAGCGAATCAGTTCGGCTTTCTAGTCTATTACTTCCTTCTGACTTTGTTGAAATATCGGTTACAGGACTTCAATCGCAATTCGAGGAGTATTACTTTCAAGAGGAGGTTTATATTACGAGTTTAATGGGCACCTAACTAGTTTATCAACGACTACAGAACAGAATCCTTTGGCAAATACCTGCAGCGAACGCAGAAGGCGTTTTAAGGTGTCATAATCCTTTCCCTTCAGTTGGTGTCTCTCAGCTTTGGTCTTGTTCTCCGAGCAGCGTGGACAGACATACGTCTCCAGCTGATCTGCTTCAGCCTGTGTGACACCCACGCACGTTCCGTGGAACCAGTCCTGGCAGTGGTCGCATCCGATATAGAACCTAACGGCAAGAAGTTAGTGTTGTGTTCATATAACTAACGATCGAAAGACTCCAATATAGGTAATAGCACATTCTCTTTATGATAATTGCTCACTGGTCATGAAGAATGACAACAAGGAAATCGAGCAAGATAAATACATTAAGTATCTGGGAATCTACTTTGACTCACATTTGTCATGGAAACCGCAACCAAACAAGATTCAAACGCTGTATTGGTATCCAATGCAAGTTCGACACTTTGTCAATTTTTCAATTCTAATCCAACTTTATTTCACTTTGATTTATCCTTTTTAACTTATGCTATTACTACATCGGGGAAGACATATCCCACATCTTTAAAGCCCTTACTCACACTCCAAAAAAGGCAGTAAGACTAACGACTTTCTCAAGATATGATGAACATTCATCTGGCAGTGTTTTTCTTAATGTTTAGTGTGGATGGTACATCAACTGTGAAAGGCGGTACAACAGTAGAACTTTTCTTATCCAAAGCTAAAGTTCAGACTAGCTTACAGCTAGGGAAGGGAGGTACAACAGGCGAGGAAAGGCGGTACAATTTACCTATGAACGGCATCACCAATTTTTCAGTCATTATTCGTGCTAAAATTCCCCGTATTGATACTTTTAGGTAATGTCTTGTTCATGTATGACTATTTAGCACCTTGTCCACAAATATAAATAAAGTACACCATTACAACACTAGACTGACAAGAAGGATGTCCAATTATCTTCCTAGTACAAGAACCAACTACGACAAATTCAATTATCGCTTTTCTGGTTTTAAATTGTGGGACTCGATTGGTGAAGATATGAAAACAAAAGTCGTACTTGTTTCAAACGTATTTTATTTGATTCATATCTAAATTCCTATCAATTTTCTTTTTATTCTCCTCACATACACTGTATAATAGTAACTTCTGATGTACTTTATTAATTATGCTCTCTGTTTATTATCAATCTCTTTCTTTTGTAAAAATCTTACACAAAATTACAAATTTCTAATACTCCGTAAGCTTAAACCAAAATAAAACCATATTTAGCAATAGAACACCAAGTTGTATCAAGTTATAAGCGATATCTGTGAACCCCGTTACCGTCTCTTGAGTGGTTTTCTCGACTACTGCCGCTTCATTTACAGATGCACGGACGCAACTTATGGAGATACAATAACTTGTGAAAGCGCGAAAAAAAACTAGTTCATCCTAATCCCATACAGCTAAATAATATTCGGACGCTGAAGGAAAGGAGTCGCCATTGTAGAACTTACTTGCTTTCATCGTAGGGCTGCCTGCACAGACAGTACAAATCCTCCTCCTCGACACCTTTCTGGGCCATGCTGCACTCACTACACACCCACTCGTCCATACTGTGTGCCGCCTCAGGGCTGATATTAACACAAGTACCGTGAAACCAGTTCGCACACAGATCACAGCCAATGTAGAACCTGAAATAAAACAAGTGAAACAGGTTTGGATACAAGTGTTAACAGCTAACAGAATGCAGACAAGTGTTAGCAGCAATGAATTACTGCTGTTCAAACTCGTCAATTACCGTTTCCTCTTTACACATTTTAAAGTTTTTTAGCCAATTAAAAATCCGCACCTGTGGAGTTAAACACTAGTGGCACTGTCTTGCGGTGTATGTGATTAAGATCTCGTTCTTATTTGGCCAAGAAACACATTCCACAAATTAAAAATCCTTGGTGTTAATTATTTTTCAGGATTGGACAATAAACGATATTAGTATTAACTAAACAGGTGAATAGCACTTTTCGCGCGCTCTGATTGGTTCATCAAAAACCGAATATCCTGTGCCATTCACTTCGGTTACTCATGCAGTGAAATTTGACATGTGAACGCGCGCGTGAGATGAATGAACAAACTGGTTGTGAAATAATAAATTAATTAATTTCAAAAGTGCTATTCGCCTGTTTGCTTAATACTAAAACAATTATCCCCCTCAGTGTCGGTGCCTAGTGATAGATATTTACCTCGCCGCTTCATTCCGTTGTATTATATTCCGTTGATGTTGTATTGTATTGATGTTGTGTTATGTTGTGTTGTGTTGTAATAGTCTGTTTCTTTATAATCAATGCGGTAATAAGGAATTGCAAAAGTGCTGGATTGAGCTGCTAGATGATACTGATGAGAACAAATTTCAACTCCGGTATTCGAATGCAACAACCGGAAGCTTAAGTGTTAAGAGGACAGTGAGGAGCCAACATGTTAAGTATATCGGGCATGTATAAAATGATAACAAAGAAAATTTAAAACGGTTGTATGAACACGATCCATGGATCAACGTCTCGAAGTTGTTAAATGTCTCCACAGAAAAGGCAAAGAGAAGCATTGGTTGAGCTGCATTTCAACAATACAACTTCGTGGCAACAGGATTGTTGCGTAAAGGAACATACAGGATCTAGGATTCATGTTGCATATATTTTGGTGTTTTTTTTGCCTTGCATGGGTGGGTACGTAGTTTTGGTTACATTGAATCATCTTGCGTTGTATGGTGATAGCAACCCCAACCTCTCCCCCCCCGTTCCCCTCCTCCACCCCCAAGACAGAAATTGCTGCCTACGACTGGATAAAACTTTAGGCAACACTATAGACTGGGTCATCGGGTAGGTACAACGTATTATAAAATCAGCCAAGGAGTTGAGAAGACAATTTTCCGTGCCGTAAGGGAGCAGTCAATATTTATGGCCGGGGTTGGGACTAAAGAGAAAATGGTTGGGTAAAAGAAAATTTGAGGTACTTTAGGTTGGGTAAGAGAAAATTTTACTTAGAAATGGTTGGGTAAAGGAAAAAATGTTAAAATCGGATGTGTCAAATTTAATGATTTATTAGCTGGCGTTGAAATGAAGTTGTAGTAGTGAAACTCATATTTACTGTCTTTCAAGAAATAAAAACTGTAGATTGAACGTTTGTTTATAAAACTACTGTTTGTATTCTCTGATGAATTTGTTCTTTTGGGAGCTAGTAATCAGTTCATAACAAGGTTAGTTGGAAATTAGTTAAAACCTTTTTGGGTTGTGGAAACAAATATCAGCAATAAATGGTTGGGTAAAGTATTTTTAGGGCCAATAAATAATTCTTCTTCGGCCCCAACCCCGGTCATAAATAATGAGCGCTCCCTAAAATTGAAAGAAACCTAGCTGACGTTTTGAGCCGTAGTCCTTCGTCGAAGGACTCGAAATGTCAGTTTGCTTCTAACCTTACGGAGTATAAGATTGTTTTTTTTTAACCTTTGATTTATTTTATTACATGTGTCTGGATATTCATTAGGTTATCGTATTGTCATCTTATCCAGTCTACCACTGATATTTATAGGTAATCTTACCTAATGGCAGATGTCTTTCACGATCTGACCAGCCACGCTCTCCACTTGAGTTTGCCATTCCTTGTTGTTAACATCGTATGACGACAATGGAATGAACCAATTGCTCTTCGCGTTACCAGAGATTCTTGAGAGAAACTGTCGGATCTGAAGATAACATTCAGACATCAATAAAGAGTAGGTATTGTATGGCTGTGCTTCTAGTGTCCACTATATACAGTGGAATCCCGCTTTACGGCTACCTCGTTAGTACGGTCACCTCATTAATAATAATAATAATAATAATAATAATTACCAGAACCATCATCATCACCATTATCATCATCATTATCATCATCATTATCATCACCACCATCATTATCATCACCACTATCATCATTATCACCACCATCATCATCACCACCATCATCATCACCACCATCATCATCACCACCATCATCATCATCACAATCATCATCATCATCATCATCATCAACACCACCATCATCATCATCATCACCATCATCATCATCATCATCACCACCACCATCATCATCACAATCATCATCATCATCATCATCATCACCATCATCATCATCACCATC
>JANSTR010133735.1:0-11750 GCA_025434805.1 Antipathozoanthus remengesaui | reverse complement strand
CTAATTACCCTAATCCTAACCCTTTTAATAACTACCCTAATCCTAACCCTTTTCCTAATTACCCTAATCTTAACCCTATTCCTAACTACCCTAATCCTAACCCTTTTCCTAACTACCCTAATCCTAACCCTTTTAATAACTACCCTAATCTAACCCTTTTAATAACTACCCTAATCTTAACCATTTTCCTAATTACCCTAATCTTAACCCTTTTAATAACTACCCTAATCCTAACCCTTTTAATAACTACCCTAATCCTACCCTTTTCCCAAGTACCCTAATCTTAACCCTTTTAATAACTACCCTAATCTTAACCCTTTTCCTAATTACCCTAATCTTAACCCTTTTAATAACTACCCTAATCCTAACCCTTTTAATAGCTACCCTAATCCTAACCCTTTTCCTAATTATTCTAATCTTAACCCTTTTAATAACTATCCTAATCTTAACCCTTTTTCTAATTACCCTAATCTTAACCCTTTTAATAACTACCCTAATCCTAACCCTTTTCCTAAATACCTTAATCTTAACCCTTTTAATAACTACCCTAATCCTAACCCTTTTCCTAATTACCCTAATCTTAACCCTTTTAATAACTACCCTAATCTTAACTCTTTTCCTAATTACCCTAAACTTAACCCTTTTAATAACTACCCTAATTCTAACCCTTTTCCTAATTACCCTAATCTTAACCCTTTTTATAACTACCCTAATCCTAACCCTTTTAATAACTACCCTAATCCTACCCTTTCCCAAATACCCTAGTCTTAACCCTTTTAATAACTGCCCTAATCTTAACCCTTTTCCTAATTACCCTAATTTTAACCCTTTTAATAACTACCCTAATCCTAACCCTTTCCTAATTACCCTAATCTTAACCCTTTTAATAACTACCCTAATCCTAACCCTTTTAAAAACTACCCTAATCCTAACCCTTTTCCTAATTACCCTAATCCTAACCCTTTTAATAACTACCCTAATCCTAACCCTTTTCCTAATTACCCTAATCTTAACCCTTTTCCTAATTACCCTAATCCTAACCCTTTCCTAATTACTACCATTTGGTACCCCGATTTTGTTTGGTAATCCTTTTCCTAATTACCCTAATCCTAACCCTTTCCTAATTACTACCATTTGGTACTCCCATTTTGTTTGGTAACCCTTTTCCTAATTACCCTAATTCTAACCCTTTCCTAATTACTACCATTTGGTACCCCCATTTTGTTTGGTAACCCTTTTCCTAATTACCCTAATCCTAACCCTTTCCTAATTACTACCATTTGGTACCCCCATTTTGTTGGTAACGTTTTTTACCTCCCTCCTTCCCCTCTCTACAAATGAAAGCAAATAACGTAGCATTGTTGTCAATGGAATTATTTATACTAACGAGAATATCATTAATTGTACACTGACTCATTCTCTCCTATAGACTATAAACATTGTTCAGTTGGTCTACAAAGATAAAGATATTATTTTTAGTGTTTTCCCAGCTCCAAAATGTGAAAACTATTTAAATAGAACAGATATCATAACATAACTTACGTACTGCAAGCGTTACTGTACAAAAATAGGACTGCAGGGGCGTAACCAGCCTTTCAAAAAGGGGGGATTCCAAACATATTATAAACTAATAAACTTTTTCCTCTGCTCCTTTTTCTACTAGCTTTATTAGTGTTGAAGGGCTAAAGAGGGGGGATTCCGGAATACCTGGAATCACCCCTGGCTATACGCCACTGGACTGGGACTGTCCACCCAAACGGTCCCACAATTGAGGCAACTCTACAAGTACTAACTTTACATCAACAAACAATACACAGTCATCAGTGTGTACAGACTGTGGTGTGATCCAGATAATGTATTTTCCTAGTCGCATTGTTTCTTGGATAAAATAGTCACATTTATTGTGTAAAAACAATATCGTTCATAATAATGTTCATTAATGATGGATTGACTGCTTTCTGGGACCGTTTGGGTGGACAGACCCAGTCCTATTTTCGTTTCTTGTTCGGGACGTATCTTGTAACAAATACCCGGGGTTTGCCGGGGGGCTGCTCACTTTACTATTAATAAAATAATTTGAGCATGTGAGGATGAGGGGGGGGGGGGGGGTGGAATATCCCTATTTAAACTTCAACATTTCAGTTACATTCAAGCTCTCCAACTCACATTTCCTTTCTTAAATTTATTCTTTCAGCCCCTTGCCATTGGCTCATAAAAGACAACAGGCACTGCCACTGATCAATTAACGTTACAGCAGTATTTAGTTTAACTTGAACCTATAAACATAAGTCGGTATATGACTTCTTCTAGTTTAATTAAGAAGTTGGCGTCTCGTGCATATTTATGGACCAACAAAACCTCGAAATTACAAATTAAAAAGTCGAAATTAAAACATATCAAACTATGGATCTGCAATTATAGTTTAAACATTTAAATATTCAACCTGACCAAGTCTTTCTAGTCCGAGATCCGGCATGCTCATATTAAAGTTTACAAACTTGGACTAAAGATTAAAGTGGCTGGTGCGCAAATCGATATAGTTTGCTTTGAAGTGACAATGGCACTGGCTTGATATGAATCGGGGCAACTGTTTTACATAAAACAGAATGATCTGTCTATATATCAGTAATCATAGTGTAAGCACCTGAAGCAATTTAAATTGGTTTCACAAAATTAAAATGCTTAAATTTCTCTGCAGTTGAGATGACAGTAAGCCGTCAGTTTTAATATAATAAATTAAAGAAATCCATGGCGGTCGTATATTTTGAATGACTGTGATTTGACAGTAGTAATTATTTGTATAATCTTAAGGAATACACTGAATGTTATAACTGCTAATGGTGTGTATTTTGAAAGGTTTAAAACTAGGATTGCTACGAAGCTGCATTGGGCTGCATTTGGCTTAAAACTGATAACTGTCATATTTTCGATGAATATTTTTGTTAATATAGTATATTAATTTATCCATTTTAAAGGAATTTAAAAAAAAAATAAGAGTGAAAGCCTGGAGCAAACTTGACTTGTGTTGACTTTTCCCGCAACTCAAGTTTGTAGTTACAATAGTTTCTGTAATTTACTATAATGAACAAGTACTTTACATGCAAACCCAGCTAGAATATGCGGGGCACTGAATAACATCAAATAAGCTGTGTTCACTGTTTGACTAGTAAAGTATAAGAATCACGAAAGTCTGTAGTGAAATGTTGAGTTGACTTCTGGCGACAAATCACACCTGCGCTGGTTCAAACATCTATTACTTACCCTTGACTAGACTGAGGCGAGGACACGATAGAATGTTTGCAGATGAATTCGTCGATGAATGCCAATAAAATGGACTGAACTCTGAAGCTTTCAAAGCTTTCGGCTAGCAACTTTCTCTTCTTTGAGGCATTGCGCAGAGGAAATACAACCAACTGCTTGTTCTGACTGACCTTGCTAAGAGTATGCAAAAATTATATTGTATTTAAATTATACGTCATTGGCGTCATTATAATTCTATCCTTTTCATCGATTAGATGTCTTGACTGTGTCTCTTCCTGCAAACCTGCTTATCTTTTATCCCCTGGGGTATTAGTTACGATCAGAAAATGGTTCTCTATTTGCCCTCGTAAAATGAAAAGCAAATAATTCCATTCGCCTAAATTGTTATAGCTCTGTGGTGTTGACACAAAACAATAAAGCAAGGGATTGCAGACTCTGGGATTTTGACGGCTACTTGAAATTGCGGAATCGATTGGACAGGTGTCTTTTCAGGCAGACCTAACCTTGGACTTAGTGATCGGCCTATGTGACCGGAAAAAGCTATGTGTCGACTGGATTGATTACGGTCGGTTAAGCACGTTTATTTTGCTTCGCACTTCGGTACAAGTGTAGGGAAAGTTTGCAAACCTTTTCAAAAAGCCAGTAAAACCAGTAAAGGTTTGAAAAATTTTATCAAAAAGCCAAAAAAGCTGCTTTTTTAAATTTTAACTATAAAACGACCTGATTTGAAAGCAAATCAAAATAACATGTGGCGACATTGGCGAAATATACCGCGACTTTGCTAGAAGTTGCAAGTCCGATATCCAGTCCCGTTTAACAATCTTGTACCATTCATTGTCTTCACTATAAATTACACAGATGTGCAATGATAGTATATCATAGATGGACATCTTGTTGCTCACTGGCTGCTTAAATTGCCGGATATCGCGGCTGCGTACAAGACAATTTGAAACTTTGAAAGGCACGCTCGAATGCTAACAATGATAAAGCAAAACCACAACTTACGCACAATGTAAACCAACTCGAACAGTCCGTCCAAACACTATCCTGATGAATCCTTAATATACAATGACTTACAGTGATATAAAAATGGTTAAACCTAAGGCTCAGATATGGAAGCGACTTATTTTGTACTAAAATTTAATCTTCCTTATTATATTAGCAATAACTATCTTGTTACAAGTTGTTGTTACATCCGCCTTTCTATAGTTCAGTTCTGTTTCGGCGCGGTAAATCTGCATAATTTAATCTAAAATGGTGACTTTCCATTTCTTTCTACTGAGTACTGGTGATAACTATTTCCGTTACTGTATCTTTTCATTACAACAGTATTTTAAATATCTTTAGTCTTTGCGTGTCGCGTGTTTCAGAATAAGTTTCAAACCTTTACACAAGTGGAGACGTACTTGATCACTATACCTGATAAAGTGGAAGTCGGGGTGGAAGAGCACGGTTCTGATTTGAGCCGGATTATTCAAGAAGACCAATTTTTCAGTGATGACTGGAAGCCGAAACTGACAAAACATTATATAATTTATAACCTTCAAGTTTGATGAGGTGGAAATTGACGCCTCTACACGTCTCTTAATTAAGCTTCTTTACCATTGTGTATAGTCTATCGATATCTTGTTTTCTCATTTTGTATAATGACATTTGATTCGTTTCTGATTCCATAATTTCAAAGTTTCACCAGACGGAAAACTAAAACAAACGAATATGTTTTAAGTATCTTTATTTATATGTTCATACACTAATAAAAAGTATGTATGTATGTATGTATATTGTCGATATGAAATACATTAGACCTAGCTGAAAGCTTCATGAAGTGTAATCCAAACGGAATGCGCGTGTGTAAAAAATTAAGGCTTATAGTCTTGGGCAAAATACTAATATTTCAAGTTACGTCAGTGGTTAATCCTGAGTTTTTTTCGCTTGATCGCATCATTGTCTATTGAGTTCATGTGTTTCGATTTGTCTATCGTCAGAAACCCAGCCGCCGGAGAGTCTATTGCAGGCGGAATCGGCGATGGAGTCAGAGCGAAGATATTTACGCCCGTACCGACAAACCGCCCTGAATTTCCAATCGAGGATAGGGTATATCAGTTCCTGTAAACATTTGCCATCACAATTCAAGACCTCATCATCAGTGATAAAGGCGAAATTTTGCCCTAGTCTCTCCCATGCACTTGGAAAGTTGAAACCCGATTAGTTAGAAAGAAAACGCATTGAAAATGACTACACAACTAGTTTTGTTTGTTCGATACAGCTGAAGCTTCAAAATACCCGAGCCGTGCACGCATCATTATATTCTAATGACAATTAGATGATTTGATTTTAAATTGACGAGGCAACATCACCAATTGTTGTTAGAGAAAGTCGAATTTCTATAGGAACAACTCAATATTCACAAAATAAATGTAGTGGAATTTATACCATGACCGAAATATCGAGGCATCAAAACAGCAGGCATACTGCGGTATAATTCAGTAACGTGCAGAGCCGTACAGTTAGATAACCAAACAAGCGGAACAAACGAAAAAGATGTTTTAGATATTTTCCCGAAAACCTTGCCGAAAAAATGAACACGAGGCAAATACAGCCCAGTATTGCCTCCAGTGAAAAGATTCTGTCAGTACTCCTACTATTTACACGAGACATTTCATTTCAACCTCAGTGTTTCTCAACCAGGCTCAGCCAGAGATTCTTCTTACTTTTTGTTCTTATAAATAGAGAAAGTGTATTTGTTTCGGAACAGGACAATATCCAGAGCGGAGACAAATGCTCACGAGACACACTTTTAATTTAATAACTAGAAGAATCAGTTCAATTTGCTGAGCAGAGCTGAGGTCCCAACGGAAGACCGAATAGGGATTGAGGAAGAGCATTTGCTCCAGCACCAAGGTCCATTCAATAGGACGTAACGTTTAAGACATTTTAAAGAAACTCGGAAGAAATAATGTTTGGTAATCAATCGAGAATTAGATTTTTAATCTTTATCCAAACAAGCGAATATTTTTGAGGGATTGCGAAAACAAATAATAGAAAAACTCAACGCCAGTATAAATTACATGAGGGCATTATCTCTGAAGTTAAAGTGAATATTTCAAGACTTATACAAACGCGTAATGATCTAATCATGACTAATGGTAAAGTGGAAACAGGGCACATTGCCATGACCTCTCTTGATATCAAATCCTGTTCGGAGATACTTTTTCGTAAAACGGAAAGTATATTAAATTGAATAAACACATCACAAATAAAGTGTCAATATTCTATGTCTTTAGAATTTTTATATTTATGTAACGCCGGCAACTATAAATGACTGTCGATTTCTCACCCATGGAAAACTGATTCACGAACAAATACATATTTTAAGACAGATTGTCCTTCGAAGTACAGTGCATCTCCCAAACTCGATAAGTGGACTACTATCAGTGGGGTTGTATTTGCATATATATACTCGGCCCCTTTTGGAATGTTGTTATGTATCTACAAGTTATCTCCAATTTATTCATGGAAGGCCTTTCTCGACTCGCTAATGTATTGTTGGCTTTCAAGTTTCACCACAGAACCAAGCCTTTTAAAGCGGACACCTTGCAATTGAATTAGTCTAAGGCAATACAATATGAAATGAATAAGCGACCATGCATGCAGTTACAACGTCTTAAAACCATCTCGTCTGATTTTACAAATATTTATCTTTGGGGAGTGACTGCCAGTGAACTTAAAGTTTTTTTTAAAGGGTACAGAAGTGCTTTATCGTCAATAAATGTTTCAGCGAATGAAGCTCGATGTTAACCTGGCCAGTTATAGGGAGTGGAATACTGAACTGAAGTTTTTTCAAACTAATACTGAGCACTGTGGATTCAGTGTCCTATTCGTAACGTATTGTTTTTGAATTCGAGAAAATGCACTTTAACTGATTGGTTGGAATATGCATGGTTGTGCCATCAGCATCCCGGACGGCACAGTTTGAATCTATTTCTGAATTTGGATCAGTTACAATTTGTACGACTTGGCCATATTTAAGCAAGAACGCTTCCTCGTGTCACACCAAACACAACTCATCTTAAAGGCTTAAGAATCATGTAAGGTCAACATTTAAAACAACTCTTTAAATTGGCCTTATCTAATCGAAATATAATATTTATCTTAGCAGTGTCAAGCCAGAGCGAAGCAATAAAACATTAGATTAGACGTTTCGTGCCAAGACTCGATTACGTGAAGTAAAAGAACATATAAAACTTCCCTTTTCTCGAAATCGTTCAGTTGTACGCACTTTCTGAGAACCCGTTAGTCTCAAACGTGCTCATATGTGGAAAGGTTTACAGAGTCATAATACGTTAACCGGACACTGAGCTCCGTTGAGAACCATATCAAAGAATCGATTCATACTTTAGAGTTTAGTGGGTGTGGTATTGAGTTTATAAGAGATTGTTGGCCAACTTCGAATTTCAAGTCGGATTTAATTGGGAAATATTTACTCGTTTCGGTCACAAACCTCCACTAACAGTTAGTTGGTGAATAAGCGTATCGACTCTATGTTATCTTTTTCAGTTCCAACAATTAAGGCTTCTAATTTTCTCGAGCCTGGAAAGTGTCGGTTTTAGGAGCAAGTCAGCAACTATTAATTTTCTTTCATAGTTTAGTTATTGCCGATAATTCTGCACTTTGGAGTTTGGAAGCAAATTAGTGCAGAATATTACAAGACAAAATTAATTATATAGGACAAGTGCAGAACTTCACTACATGTTCACTAACAACATCCACGTTTCAATGCCACACGATTTGTGTAACTTCCACTTAAGTTGCTTAAGATGTCTGCCGCCCCAGTTCCGTCTTTGGCACTTAAGTTATAGGCTTTCGCGTGCACTTTGGCCTATAATGCATGACGTTTGCAGAGATCAATATACAAGATTGCCTAAGAATAAGTGATAAGTTTTACTCTTGCACTGGAAGGCACATCGTACTCGGCAACAAAGGAGTTTACCCTTAAAACATATTACTAACCTGAACTGACCAAGCTCTATAGTACCAAGCCTAACTAAATTGAACGATCGAGTTTTGCTTGTCCAGTGATGCTTAAAGTTGCTTTCCAGTTTTGCTAGTAGTTTTTGGTGTCCTTGGTTACCCTGTTAGCAGTAGTTCCCTCGTGAGTCTGTCCCGTTTTGATAAAATACCAGAGAAGTATACACATACCATTCTTGTTAAGCATGCGCAAACTTTGACCCAACATCTTGAGCTGGTCGAGCTCGTTTAACCAGTTTTAATAACCGGTTTACATCAAGTAATGACGTCCGCAAATCGGACAAAGTATCGCCTGTCTGCCAAACTCAAAAAGATGTTGCCATATTGAATTTGAAGTAAAATCTAAGCTGGTATCTACCTTGCATGCCGTCTCATTCACGTCCGTTCACCTTTCGCGCCACTTTTTCAGTTTATTAGTTTGCATGTCAGTACATCTGATAGCCGTGTATGACCTTCGCTATAAATCCAGGATTTTCAGACATCATATATCGTGACAGAAACTCACTGATAAAACAATATCCCCTATGGTAAAAAAACATATTCATATGCAGAGATGACTTTTTTGTGACATCATGCATGAAAGGAGATTGATCAATGCAATGGTGCTCAGTGGTATTAGTTTGAATTAAGGGGTACTTAAGAAGAAGCGCAGACGTGACGTGACGTGACCATGCAGTGAGCAAATAGCCTTCAAGAACCAGTTTATTTGGTTGCCTGCATGCTGTTAATGAAAAAAACTGAGATATTGTTCCTTCAGTTATTAAATAATGTTTGTCATTGAAAGAATTTAGAATCGAAAAGCCACAAAGATAATTTCAGAAACTGCCGAGTGAAGTATAAAATCAAGTGAGAAGTCGAAGTTTCTTTCATTTTCGTAATTGGTCCGGGTCCGGTACGCCGTAATGGAACATTTGACACTAGCCGGCGCCAGACAAACCGTGATGTTGAACGTGCAAGGAAGTCGAAGGCCAAAAAGCCAAATGTCCACCTTTACATCTATATATAGCCAGCTCTGATGTGAGGGGTTGCAACAACAGAGATTTAGAAATTATGAGGAGATCGAATGTTGGCAATGCCTTTATTCAGTAAGAAGAAAAGAAGCTGGCGTTGCTCAGATCAGATAGTTCAGATAGTTAGCGCGCTGCGGTTGGACAAAGCGTCTTCAATATCTGACACTGACAGTTGGTTGCTAAGCAGCCGCTCCCCTTAACAGTGACCTCAGTCAGTAACACTTGTCGCTGAGGATCAACTCTCGATGAAAGGAATTTATAGTACGTGAAAGCAATAACAATATGATACAAGCATAGCAAGTGCTATATAATACATGTATATTTTTTACACTGGAATTATCTGATGCCTATATCTCGACGTTGTTAATACTTTGTACTATATACAGTGACTGTGTAAATGAAAAGGCTCTTATATCACACTCACTTTATATGTCAAGAAAGCCGAAGTGACCTTTTTTTAGTTCAGGTGAAAAGCACGTGTTTGTATGTATATTAAGACAGTGAAGAAGTCCATAGGTTGAAAGGCGATAGTTCCGGTTTTCACTATGGCTCTGTAATAAGTCGTGCGTTCTAAAGCAAAGATGGCTTGATTGACAAAAGATGTTTTCCGAAGCCTAGTTTCCCTTTTTACTGGCTCTTCAGCTTGTTAGTATGATAATAATCCAGCTGAGACATTTGTGATTAGTGCTTGACTTGACTATAGTAGGTTCAGTGGAACTGGCGAATGTGATGAAAAAGCACAAAACAAAAGTAACTATGGAAACAAGCACATGAGAACTCTGTGGCTGTCATGTAGTCAAACTTGTACTCTGAATGAGAGCGAGAACAACAACAACAAGCATTGTTATAATGCTTACAGTTACAGATTAGTAAATAGCCAATCAGAATGACTAACAAGTCCGCGCGAGAAGGAAATAAGGCGGCTGCATTGGAGGCTAACTGAGTGGCTTCATGGTGAATTCTTACATGACATACGGTTGGTAATAAAGTCTGGTACTCTGGAGACTGCACTGAACAATAACAATATTAACAATAATAGCATAAAAATTACAATGCAAAAGAATTGATCTAATATAATGAATAAACAGATAAAGAAAAAGTAATACAGAATGACTGTAGAGATGGTACCAGCTTGAAAACATTAAAAAAAAGAATCTTAAAATATATAGACATTGCAAGAATTACCGTACTTCATGTGTTTGAATGAAATGGAATTTGAGCTGTGATTTGAATAATTTCAGAGGTATTGTTTCTAATTGTTCATCAGTATTGTTCCAGAGGCGTACTACAGTAAAGTGAATTCATAATCATCTTGAATTTTCCATAATTAGTTTCACTGAGTCACGACGATTTGGAAGCAAATCAAGTGTTGTGTTGATGTAGGATACAGTATAGATGACACTGCCTATTGGCTGAAGAAAATTGTGAAAGGCTTTTGGTAACTGGTTACAACGTAACTGATACATAAAATTAAATTTTGGAAAGAAACTAGATCCATTAACTTAAGGATTTTAAACTGGTGAAAAAGAGGTTCTGGATGTTTATCTGGCTGAGAAAAAGTAATACGCAAGCTATAATATACTATATTTATTAGACGTGAAACACAACTGAATCACCTACAGATGTCTATACTATCTCGTGACTTTTATCCATGGCTAAAACTACCTAATATGTAAACTGAAAACGTCGGGGGAGGAGAGTGATGTTCTGCTTTTTCTTAACGTACTTGTGGATTTTTTTTATCTTGTACCACTTTGGTACGGTATATTTCACAATCCCTCGACGTGGTTTCGTTTCCGGTGATGATATGCAGCATACTGGGCATACATGCCTTCAAAAGGATTAATAATTTAATTTATGATCAGTGACGGCAGAGTCGGTTTCCTATCTATAATTTGTTTCAATGTTTTTTTCTAATGTAGCATGTTTTTGACTGCATGACACACTTTTGTATAAAATGCTGTAAACTTACCATGATAACTGAAATTCTGAGATGTTTCAACAGAAGCAAAATACAAAATATGATCCTAAATTGTCAAGCTATAAAATGAAATCTGAATATTGCGGTCGAGATTTGAAAATCCCCGGAAATGCTAGAAATAAGAGTTCTTTCCGACAATCCAATCGGTCGCGAAAATATTTTAAAATTAGAACGCCTCCGGTCGTTTATGTCTGGTACTTGGTGTGTCCGTGCAAGCCTTTGTTTGGGGTCATGAATTTAAGCAGGCCAACGGAGTGTTATACCGCGGAACTCCTCAGAACTGTCGCTCGATGAGTGGTATCACTTCCATCGACAAACACGACGCCAAAGTTCACGGCGCTGTAGAACTTCAGTTCGAATGCACGGGAACTGCGCGGATGCAGTGAATTTCACTTTAGATTATTAGATGCACACTTTTGTTATATATTAAAGAACGTCTGATTTTGGAGTTGAGTTCCTAAATATTTCGG
>JANSTR010133624.1:0-11750 GCA_025434805.1 Antipathozoanthus remengesaui | reverse complement strand
GTTGGACTGAATGCCGAATTTGGACGTTCCTGCTTTGAGGAAAATCGGTTTGGATTTTCAATTTCGCTGGCGGCCAGTGCAGAGTAGCGGCCGATCGATCCATTACTATTATATTTTTCTTTCGCATAAATTATTGCACATGTAAACATTACACAATTTCGTATTGGTTTTGAACACGATTTCTCAACTTCGCGGTAGGTTCGACACACAACGACTTTTATTCAAAGTTAATTTCGTTCAGCTCAGGGAAGTTTAGCAGTCCACGTTCCTATATATTGATACGTTGGAAGTTTGGAACACTAGGTGAGTGCAAACAAACTCTTTGTGAATCATTATTTTAGCTTATTTTGCATGTGAAATCATCAGACCAAAATGAATAGTTTTGTTTATCTTTTAAGCCAGCTTATCGTGTTGTATTCTACAGTATCATTGTGATTATCTTCATTATATTCACATTAAATGTTGATTTATTTGGTGTAGCAGTTCAGAAGTACAGGTTAAGGATTTTGCTCCAAAGTCGAACGCACTTTATTAATCTGTGATTACTTCTAGTATACATCATACATCATAATATATATCAGTGTCAAACGTCCCCAAGGAGTCTTTGACTGTCGCTATGGCAACTAGTTACTTTTCCATGCCCTTCCTGTTGTGAAAGTAGTTCTGATAAGTGGCGTAAATATACCGCAGTATAAAGAATTTATATACAAAAGTAAAATGCCTGCCTGTCTAAGAACTACATGCAAAACTAAGGCAAAGACATTAACACTTTCAAAAGCGTAATTCCTTTCAGACCTGCAGACTATATATCACATCATTGCTGTCATTACATACTGAATAGCCTGGTTACTAAGTGAAATGACTACTGAAGTGCTTTTTCTTTCAAAAACTCAAATAATATTTCACTGAGAAGGCAATGGAATTTAGCAGAATCCCTGTCTAATATGAAAAATGTTCAGAGGTTTGCCCTGCAATGTTTTTTACACAAATTTCCTGGTTTACCATGTTATGAGGCCTTAAAATATGAAATGAACCTTTGTTGAGTTGATATTGTTTTGTATTACAGAAATTAACTTGCAGAAAAATAATGTGCTCGATTTCACTGGCTGAGTTTAAGATTTTGAAAACAATTATAGCTCATTATTGAAGCTTACGTAACTGATAGAGTATTCTAGCTCGTCTCCATGTTTTACCAGTTTACAAGACGATAAGAACAGGTGGGAGTGTTATATTGTATTGACTCATAAACGATGCAATATGATATGCATTTTGTCCATATCTTGTGTGATCGCGGTCCATAGATATAGAGTAATGTTAGACAGTTCTTTAAATCCTCAGTATAACAAACAAAATTAAACAAAAATTAACAAAGCTTGAATCATTGGAAATAGTACATCCTAACTCTTAAATGGAATCGAACGCCATCAAAGATCGGTTCAATTTGACGTTTAAAACTTCTATGATGGTGAACACATATAAATGCGTATATTCAAATGTAAAGCATTAAGCGGTAGAGTTAATCGCACAATATAAAGGACTACATAAATTTACCAAATGTTAGCATTTTTGTGATAAAATATGAACGACCCCTGATACCAAGTTTTCACTTCAAATCCTCGAGCGATTGCCAAAATCAATCAGACAATAAATTACACAACATGGTTTTTCTCCGCTCACATATGAGCAGGGATAATTTTCCCCTCTAAATCAGGTGAAAACATGAATTTAGCAATCCCACAACCCTTCTTGTACCAAGAACTTTAAATTTACGTACCTGCAACTTGTTCATCAGACAACTGCAGCCCCTGTTTGCGAATTCATAGGATTTTGGTCAGCAAAATAATGTTAACATTATGAAAAATAATATGCAAACTCTTTATGACGATATATTTGAAACTAAAATGTTGGTCATAATTCTTCATACGGCTCTGAATGCTGTATTATATTTACCTCACTTTTATCGGGCATTGCGTTGAGTCACTTGAAGTCTTCAGCAATGTTCAAACGACGTTCTGAATTTCGTCTGCGTCAGAAAATCCTGGCAGTTTAATGACCTATGTGTTTTGTCCTATTTTCGGCGTCATTGCACAAGAGTGACAATAATTAATTATTCATAATTTCCTATTGTGAACTTGGCGAATTATTTTGAAAGAATTAATTTCTCCAGCTAAACCAAGCAACGATACTAAACTAATGAATGAAAGAAAGATTGGAAAAGCATGATACCTTAGAGAGCTCATGGTTTTATCAAGTTGAGCATTTGTTGCAGTAAAAAGAAAAACAATCGAGGTTTTTCGAATTGTCGGCAAAATTAACAGCAACAGCTGTCACTTGCGGATTTGAAAGTAAATGACGAAAGCATTGGAAGCTATGGTCAACAAAAAAGTTATTTTTGCAGTCGTATGCATACGAGCATTTGTCAATTTATGATTTATTACTGCGATAAATTTATGGTTCCGATAAACTATTTCAGTTTTTTGACAAGAAAGCCAGCGTATTCCTCGATACCATCGCCATCGGAGTAGTGCAAGTACATGTTTAATGCAGGAAACTGCATCTATTTTTATACAGGAACAGCCGTCAGTTGCTTGAGCACTGAATTGTAAACATCGTGGTTCAGTTTCAAGTCACTATCGCTTAATTCCTGTTAGTTTGGATAGCTGTCTGATCATTCGTCTTAGCGAAAAATCGTTTTCTTCAAATATGAAAGAGTGATAACAATCAACATTAATTTCTTTGTTGGGTATAATTGATTTATTGTTTGTGATCTCTAAAAGATCAGATTGGATATAATCGGTTTTAATTGAGAGTTTCATTTTTTTTGTTCAGTGACTTGTTATGGTTCCCTTTGTCGAAAAGTTATCGCTTGATATCTCGGATGACACCAGATTACTTTTAACAAAATACGTAAAATTACATTTTAATAGCCAAATACATAATTGCGAAAATTCGATATAGATCACAAACCTAGGTTCGCCCCTGGTAAATGTACGAGAGAACGGACATTGAGACTTTATTTATATTCAGTCAGATTACTCGGTGGTCATCTGGTTTTATTTACTGTACAACTGTTATTTTCTAAAAACATGGACTGATTAAGACCAACAATATCCGGTTTGGAAACGCAACGCACTTGTGTCGCATTCAAATACGGGAGGAGATGTTCGCAAATAATCGATACTATTGTTGCTAGTTTCGGGAGTAATACATATTTTGTATATTCGAGATAAGCAACTATCTGTGACATTTAGTATTACCTTTTATGAAATAAATGAAAGTTCCAATGCTGTTGTGAGTACTTTCCAACGGAATTCAAAATTTTATTTCTAGTTCAAAATTACTAGAAATTTGCATTCAATGATTGGCTGTACAGCTATTGGTTTTGCACGGTGAATCTATAATTTAAAGTATTGATACTTTCAAATCAAGTTAAACTGACGGAGAGAACAATAACTATGACTAAATCCTGTGGAAGGGGAAAAATTAAAATTTTCACAAGAATTTGGTGACCCTCCCAAATTAAACTCCAATGGCAGAGAAAATACTTTATGGCCCACCCTAGTGTAAAACCTTTATCCTAGATATGTAATTGTCATTTTCAGTATGTTTGACACACAAGCAGCATTAAATACACAACACAAAATATAAACAAATTAAAGCCCAACAAATCAAAGGCAGCAAAAAGACAGCGCACCTAGCTTGATAGTTTGTTTACTACTGTTTCTACACCAAACACTTCAACAGCGTGCACCACTAAAATTAATATTGACTCATCTCAGACATCTTCCTGCTCATTAGAATCAGAATCAGAATAAATACATAATCTGTTATGTTTCAGGGCCCTAAAGAGGAGTCAGGGGTAACTACGGACATTTACGATTCCTCTAGTGCTAAATCACCACACTGAAAGTGTTTGTACCAAACCAGTGAATAGAGACTGAAATCTGGGTACGTGCATGACCTGAGAAAAAACACGTAGCCCTGGATAACCTGATTTTGATCAACAATTAGAGTTCCGAGTATGCAAAATACACTATTCACTGGCTTGGTAAATATTATATTAAAATGTGCTTTTATAAGAAAAAACAGTGCAAATGTATAGTTGAAAACATGACGTTTCGAAGGTATCATCCCGTCATTATCGAATGTGCAGAGTGTTGAATGTACTGAGCTTTATATAGTATTGAAGTAAATTCACGTGGGATTGAACAAAATATGTAGAGTTCCATGCATTAATGACTTTGAGTAAATAGTTTTGCTTTAACTGCCGAGTCCCCTTGGGTGTTCAGGGTTGGTTTGATCTTCCTAATAAGCAGCATTTCATACATTAAGCAGTCGAATTTGTTTTGGCAGTGTTTTAGCACTGTAAACTGGCCTCGGATATCATTTCAAAATTGTCCCTACCCCATTATAGCTCAAGGTCCCTACTACCCCATTAAAGCTCAAGCCCCCTACCTCATTATAGCCCAAGGTCCCTACCCCATTATAACCCAAGGTCCCTACTACCCCATTATAGCCCAAGGTCCCTACTACGCCATTATAGCCCAAGCCCCCTATCCCATTATAGCCCAAGGTCCCTACCCCATTATAGCCCAAAGCTTCTACCTCATTATAGCCCAAGGTCCCTACTACCCCATTATAGCCCAAGGTCCCTACTACCCCATTATAGCCCAAGATCTCTACCCCATTATAGCCCAGGCCCCCTACCTAATTATAGCCCAAGGTCCCTACCCCATTATACCCCAAGGTCCCTACTACCCCATTATAGCCCAAGGTCTCTACCCCATTATAGCCCAAGGTCCCTACCCCATTATAGCCCAGGTCCCTACCCCATTAAAGCTCAAGGTCCCTACCTCATTATAGCCCAGGTCCCTACCCCATTTCAGCTCAAGGTCCCTACCTCATTATAGCCCAAGGTCCCTACCCCATTATAGCCCAGGTCCCTACCTCATTATAGCCCAAGGTCCCTACCCCATTATAGCTCAAGGCCTCTACCCCATTATAGCCCAAGGCCTCTACCCCATTATAGCCCAAGACCTCTATCCCATTATAGCCCAGGTCCCTACCCCATTATAGCGCAAAGCCTCTATCCCATTATAGCCCAAGGCCTCTATCCCATTATAGCTCAAGGCCTCTACCCCATTAGAGTGCAAGGCCTCTATCCCATTATAGCCCAAGGCCTCTACCCCATTAGAGCCCAAGGCCTCTACCCCATTATAGCCCAAGTTCCTTACCCTAGTATTTGTGCTGACTGCATGCAACAGAGAACTGAGAGTCAATTGATTACACATGTGCCAACTGTGTCCAGTGTTATATTTTTCTAATATATATACAACTTCAAAATCTAACAACACAACAGTGCACTACACTGAAATATTGTTTTACCATTTACACAATTGAAACATTGTTCCTGATCATCATCGATTTACTACATGTAATTATAAAATAACTAGTTAAAGAATATTCTGTGATCTCTACGAAGTAGTGAGGTATTTTTTGTTCATTTATTATTCTTTGATATAATAATTATAACTAAGTTTTTAATTCAACTTGTATTTACATTTAATTATTGTTTCAGTATGTACAGTAATTATGTTTCATTCACTGAATTTATAATCAGTCATGTACACGGTTAAGAGTGCTGAAATTATTAAAACTTCATATAAAGCTTTGAAAGGTAAACAGAATTTTATAGGATAAGCCTCGGGGGTGGCAATTGGGAAGGGGGGGGGGGGGATTTCTATTTCTCCCCAGAACTGGCTACATGAATATGTGCAGCTCTTTAGGGTTTTGCTTGGAAAAGGATATGGTTTTAGGGGAATTTTGCTGCCATAAAAAGTTCTCTCTTCTATAGGATACAGATTTTGCTATTTTGTTTGAAATAAGGTATAGAAAAGTGCTGTTTTGGTCTGGAATAGGTTCAGTGTTTAAGGGAAGAAGCCTATAAGCACACCTTCACAATAAATGGTTTATGCAAACAGAACTGCCATAACCAATCTATGAAATATGAAATGATTTTGTGTGTAGCTACTGCAGGCCTGGATATTCTCTCAGATGCAGCCATGAAGTCTACTTCATAACTCACTTGAGAAGGCTGTGAAGAATCACTACATTGCCGTCTGGATCCTTTACTTGCCAATGCCCCTCGCCGACATTCCTTATGCCACCAGCAATTTCAGAGCACAATTTGTTGATATCACTAATTCCAAAGCAGAGGGCAACATTACGTAGCTGCTTTGAGTGGAGACTGGGATGAGAAACAAGCTGTAATTCAAGCTGCTTTGACAAGGGAAATGTTCTGCAGCTAAGTCCCTCCTCAATTTTGTTATAAGCAAGTGCTGTTTTACCTGTGATAAGAGAATAAAATGCTTCAACCTGATCCAGATTATTGTTCACAAACAAAAAGATCCTAACACCAGAGAAAGGAGACAATGATTTCACAGCCCACAGTGGACCTTTGCAACCCTTGTTGAAGAAAAAAGTTTCATCATAGTCAGCAATTTCCTTTGGTAGACCCATCACTTCCCAATCCTGACTATCTTTTACAGATTGCAGAATTCTGCTCGCATTTCGTTGTGCCTTCTGGGAGAACATTAGCATTATGCCGACTGCAGGAGTTGATGGTTGGTTTCCAGGTTCCATTCTCCTGGTTTTTGTGGCTGGAGAATCTGAGATATTTGCATCATTCAACAGGTTCTCTGGCTCTCTGACTGTAACAAATGGGAAAGTGGAACTGTACAAAGCCAAAAGTGAAGAGAGTTGTTCTTGTAGTGCTTTGCCATATGATGCTTGGCAGGATACTTCCAGATAACATCTTGGTGGGTTTACGATAGACACAGCTAGAAATATACAGATAATTACTAATTAATGCTAACATTGGATTGTTAATGTATGTGTTACCATAAAAAATTAGCATTGAATAGATTTAACTTCGTCCTGAAAGTTATTATTTTGTATTCAATAGTTAGGTTTGTCAAAACAAGCCAGCGACTGGTAAATTTGACCAGCTTTTACCATATACAAATACTGGCTAGAAAATTGTCTTGCTAATTATATATCAGGGTTCGTACACTTTTAGTCAAAGGAATTTCCAGGACTTTTCCAGGACTTTCAAGGCCCAAATTAACAAAAATCAAGGACCTTTAAAATTAAACAGAGGCAGACAAGCTCAAGCAAGAAGTGCTGAGAAGGATTTTAGCAATCTTTTCGCATGAATTTGTAGCCAGATTTGTGGCAAACGTGAGAAATTTTAAGAGTTAAAATTTTTTTCAAAAAAGCCTGTGAAATAACCTGATTTTCCAGGACTTCCAATGACCAGGAGTGATTTTCCAGGTTTTCCAGACCTAGATTTTGACTTTATATTTTTCCAGGACATTCCAGGTTTTCCAGGACCCATACGCACCCTGATATATTATATGCCGGTCTTTGGGGACTAAGACTCATGAGGACTCATGGTGCCTACTTTCACAGGTGGACTTCCTACTTCAAAACATAATGACAACTGTGATTAGGAGTCACATTTAGGACATACTACATTAGTCTCTAAAGGTCAGGATTCCTGCAGCTCATGACTTACATATAACAAATAAAAATATCCTGATCAATAAGTTCTTGAGAATCAAAGCTGCTATTAAAATTTATGAAAGTTTGGAAGCTCTGAATTTGCTGAAACACTTTGCATTTCATGATTCTACCTTTCAATATGAGCAAAATGAATGGTCGCTTTAAAGGGTTTCAATCAATGGTTCAAAAGTTGGGATATCATTGGTTTATGAAATTGGGTATAGCATGATACAGGTTAGGAACTCTCTCTCCTAAGAACTATATACAATTCAGTGTTGACCAAAGACATACAGTACAGTACTGTATGGGGCACACAAGGGAAATGTGGAACATAATTACTGCTTAAAATTGAGTTTCAGATGGTGATTATGAAAACAAAACTCAACTTTGGTACAAATTAATGCTTTAAATGCCAAAACAGAAATTCTGGCTAATTTACATGTAAGACCAGTATTAACATCAGTTTTTATTAAAATAATGTGCCATTTTAACTCTCTTGCTCTTGACTTTTGAATGTTATTAGTAAATTCATCAAACTTTGTAAACAAAAATGGTCAATTTCTGAATTTCATGAAACAATGAACATTTTAAGAATCTACTCCTGTTCTTCTTAGATTACTTGGAATCGAGGTTTAGTAGTGCAATTGTCAAAACCAAGCTGGTGTTAAAGTCATATGTACCTTGTATTTCCATGAGTTTAAAACCATGAAAATCCTGCAGTTTTTGATCAATGAATTTCTTTCCAAGATTTTCATAACCTGCAAGAGTCTGAAAGGTGACCAACACCTGATCCCTGCTGTGCCTCAAGGGCAAAATCATCCCTTTTCCTACCACTTTTGATAGTGCTTCAGTTATCTTGTGCACAGTACTCTTGTCAAGCAACGTAGCAGTTTGGTTGTCATCTCCATGTGAATCAAAACTCAGCAATGCAAAAATGTTATCAGGTGATTCTCTTGTTGATTCTCCTCTAATGCTCTCTCCCCATTTGACGTCAACCTATATTGTATGGAGATCAAGATAACCTCAGACAGCGCTTAACAATGCAGATTAAGTTACTGTTGAACAGTAAAGGGAGTTCTACCTGTACTACAGTAGATCAAGATAATCCTAGATAGTGCTTAACATTACAGATTAAGATACTGTTGAACAGTAAAGGGAGAACTGTACATGTACAACAGTCTATTTTGTTTAATGTGTGCGATCGCACGCACACGCATCGGCACACGCATGAGAAGGATTAGGCCGCACATATGAGATGTCAATTTCTTCACCTTTCTGGCAAAGTAAAGTTCATAGGGAAATTAACCGTTTAAATGCCCAAATGAGGTCAGGTCACGATTGCACGAGTTCAAGCACCATGTTTGATTTCTGGAATGATGTGGGACTGATAGCGGTCGAGCGCTGAGTTGATATACATACAGAAAAACAAAGACATTCAAAGCAAAAACAAATTAGTATATTTATTTCATCACTTGAAACACTACAAAACCCATCATCAGTTGAAAACATATTGCAGATCAATTCCACAGTTGTCGAAAGGTCAAAGTTCTTTCAAATTTAATCAAGCATGCAGCAAGCTCGCTACAGTATTGAGACTTTCTATAAAATGTGAAACAAATGTTCACAAATATAGAAAATATCCTCAGCTATGCTCACAAGAGTTTTGAAATCATTGGCTATCACTGCTTTCTTCAGGTTGGTATTGCCAAACTTTACAGAGCATTTTTCACTTGGATTTTCTTCTTCCACTTCCGGGATTTGAACAAGTGCGAATCACATGCATGAGACAAATAATGCGTGTGTTTTACTGCACGCAAATCATTTTTCTTAAGACATAGACTGGTACAAGTCAGATGGATAGATATTACTGATCTTAAGATTATAAGCACTGGAGACATTTTCAAAAGCCTGCATAAAAGTTAAACTGGTACCTGCCATAACCTGTACAACAGCACTCTTTCAGATATAAACTTTGTGGAATATATCCACTACTACCAATATATTAAAATTATATACTGTAGCTTATCAGTGTTTTTTTAAGGTTTAGTAAGGAAGGTACATTGACTGGGAAAGGAGGTACAACAGTAGAACTGTTCCAACCCCAAGCTAAAGTTCAGTCTGGTTTACAGTTGGGAAAGGTGATATAATGTACTCATGTACCGGCCTTAAGCAAAACACTGCTTATATTACAAAGAAAAGGGAATTCTAGATATAAATTTTACTCTGCATACTGTAGTAGCACACCGAGGAGTGCAGATTGTTAGATCTACTGTATATGGAACAGATCATACTGTATCATTGTAAACTACACACTGGGTGTGTACTGTACTTTACGTACTGGAACACAGAAGATAAACAATAGTCAATACAGCTTCTAACCTGATTGGTTGAAGCCTGAATCACTTTCTCTATAACCTATTGAGTATTGTTTGTTTTGTGTGCATCAATACCGGTATGTAATTATGGTATATGTATCTAAACTACAGTACAAACAGTTTAAAACAACAGCATATAGCAGGTTTGGATACAGACACACAGGGCATTCAACAGAGGGGCATTTATCGAAAATGGAAATTTGAGAGAGCATTTTTTACACAAGGCTTTCAGTTTCATTATCAAGTAGGAATTCAAAGGATCTTTTACAGTACTACAAAAAACTTGATGTAAAGGATGTACAACTTTAATTTAATGATCAGCGTCCTTTGGTAGTTTGGATAAAAGACTAAATTTTCTTTATCAGGAAATATGAAATAATCGTACATAATTTTCCTTGAAAAGTATGATTAATAAAGGGTAAACTAATAAGGGATGCTTCCGGAAAAACTCTAAAGTGTAAACAAAACAATTATTTCCAGCTTAAGCATTGCAATAAATCAAAGTAATTTTCGAATGATTTATTCACAAAAAAGCTTGGCTTTTTCGAACTTCCTTCGACAAAACCCACAGAGTTTCCGCCTTAATCGATCAGAATCCCTTTGAAGATCGTTGTACTTCGCAATTCTCTGGAAGTCGCACTTTTTAAAGTGTTGATTTATAATTTAAGAAAATAAAAAATTCAAATTACCATTTGCACTGATTTTTAAATAAAATGAAATAATTAAGCATAAATTATATATTCCTGATAAATAAATAAAGTTCTACCACCAGGACAACTAATGTTCGGGCAATCTGTCATTCTCTCAAATTGGAATTATCGTAATTCAAAGAATTTTAGAAATGGACTCACCTTCTTTCTTCGGTGAGGCTTTTCTCCTGCCGGATGAAGATGATACGGTGGCTCGAGATGGGGCGAAAAGATCTTTCGGATCAGGAATCGAGTTAGGATTTCGCGATCATCTTCAAATGCAATCACTCTCTTTGATACAGAATCTGTTTCGTCAAGATCAAACTCGTCTTCTTCAAGAAACTTAAGGTCAAAGACTTCTTCGTTTTCTTCCTGATTTGCCATGGCTAGTACCTGTATTAGTGTATATAGATCTAACAATCTGTGCACGAGCTATAAAAGCTGTCTTGCTTTGAATAACAAATAAGATCAAACAGAATTCCCACTTAGCGTACCACCATCTGTATGCACCCGTTCGGCAACCTGCAATTCACTGATTGTTTGCTTTTCGGAGACCACTGAAAACTATTTGCCGATATTCTCCGTCCAATTTGTAAACCAAGTGAGTTTAGCTTTGTTTTTGGAATCATAAAGGGAATTGGCAACCAATTTCATGCTGGCTTAGTGCTTAGTGGCCGCTCCCTGCCACCGTTCGGTTCATATACCGCTGGTTTGTTTTATCCCGGCGCAGCGCAGCATCACTGTCGGGAACAATGGCGGGGCCAGAGAAAGGTTTTGAACAGTTGTAAAATTACTCTAGCTTGTTTGTTTTATGGAGAATCAGAACGGAGGTAATTGTTCTATATTTATTCAGCTGCACTTCTTTTAATTTAATCCACCTAGTTTTGCTCTTTGTAAGTACATAACGCAGACGATCCCATCCATATTATTACAACACAGATGTGGACTATACTTTTTTGAGTTAGGGCCATTCCATTTAATATCCACACACCCCCCGTTGACGAGGTCAAGACAACCTTACCCTAAGAAAAAAGCGAATTAGCGTCAACCCCTAAGAAAGAGTGATTTTTCACTGTTAGCCCCAAAGAAAAAGTGAGTTTTCAATGTTAACCCATCAGAAAAA
>JANSTR010133513.1:0-11751 GCA_025434805.1 Antipathozoanthus remengesaui | reverse complement strand
CTTGAATGCTCTTAGCCCAATTAACATGCAATTCTGCCAAATTTCATAATGGACATATAAGTAATATTGAAAATCACGAACCTCTTCCCCCCCCCCCCCTTTGACCACGTATATGTTTGGCCAAAAGGATTGACCGTTTAAGGGTTAAAGCTTGGATTGTACATATGATTTACAGCACCCTGGCAAAAGTATGTTTCTAAATTTTGGACACAGATTGATCCAATATATGATTCATGCAAATTCACACGATTCCTTGTTTCAGACGGCAAGTAAGGACGAAATTTCAAGACTTGAACAAGAATTGTCAAAAGTAAGTACATATTCACGAAGAGAACTGAGAGAGCAAATTGTTCTAAAAGTCTCAGTTTTATAGTAAATTGGTTTTGTCTCAATAGCATTTTATACTGTAACTCTGTAAAACAACTGCAAATTCTTTATACTCGAAGAACTTGGAGTTATTTTGATCTTATTGTGTCCTGAAAACACTTTTTGTGTTATTCTTTGTCACAAATTAGAAAGTGTAGAAAGCCTGCTTTTCTGGAGTTACTAATTGTCTGCTTTCTTTCTAGTGGATGGATAAAGCTAAAAAGAAACAAGAAAGGTATATTAGTTAAGCATTTATCACGTGCTATTAGTGCGCCAATCAGCTCATGTTGCCTTGTCTGTCCAAGAGGCATCCCACAAAGCATTGCGTGATTTGTAATAGGTTTGCTAGTTTCGCTAAAGAGACGAAAGATGTAAGAGAAAATTTACGACATACACTTTTCTGGCAATTTATTTGGCAAAGTAGTTTCTTGCTAGACCACCTTACGGACTGATGTAGTCCAAGAATTCGTTCAAATGATACTGGTCTGGAATACCTAAACACAGGTTTTAAGAGTTCCCAACAAGTGAACGTTAAAAATAGCGGTTATTTTCAATACCTTGAGCGAGGTTTTCTGGAATTGCACCATATGAACAATTCAGTCAGGCACCCCAGCGCGCCAGACCCCATCACCTGGAAAAACAGTTTGGACTAATTACATGTAGAGGAACTATTCAATGGGAAATTTAAAAACTATACGTGTTGTAAAAAGTAATTACGTTCAACACAAATTTACTCAATGTTTTGAAAGTAAAAGAATATAATATCGAACTAACATTTTGTTTCATTGCTGTTTCATTAAACTTCCCTTTCTCAGAAGTTAATCGTTTTTAGTTTTGCGAACAGTTCTCTTAGTTGTACTATTTCGGGCAAGGTTTGATGTGTCTCTGCGTCAGTTCATTTTTATCATTTCACCATTGAAAAACATACTTTATTGTCGAGGTATTTCCCATGTTATTAATATAAATACTTTTAGTTTGTTTCTCGTTTTTGTTCGATTCAGCTGAACTATTCATTTTCTCTATGAAACAGTCAGTGGCTTTGGAATAAGTGATGCGTTAATAATAGAAAGGAAAACTAAATGTATGGAAATTGTTGAAGTATTAATCCCCCCATTAGAAAATTGGAGTATGTTAGGAATGTTAGGAAAAAGAATCAAAGATTCCTGCCTGAAGTGCCTTGTTTTTGGTTGTGTATTGTTTGAAACACTGATATTAGTTTTCATACTTCCAAAAGTTATTTGCAGCTTCAAGAAGAGAAAGAAAATCTATTTTCGGAAAAGAAGTAAGTATTTTGGATTTATTGTTTCAGAAAATGCGTGTAAGATACTCGAAGCTGTAAATCACCGAAAAGGTCACAGGTACATCAGTGTTGATGGCTGGACTCGTCGGAATATTTAGAATAGATCGCTTGTTGTCTTCTCAGTACATTTTTCTAAATTGATCTTGTTTATATTTTTTATTGTAAATGTTTCCAGTAGCTGTTGATATCTTAGAAGGATTTACTTCATTTTATTTTTCAGCGTAAGCTCATCTCAAAATGATAGAACGTTGTTGTTTTTGAAATTCAGTCTACCACTGAGTTAAATTTATTTGGCTTGAAATATTCTTATTTGAAATATTTTCATTTGATTTGCTCTGCAGTAAAGCCGTTGAAGACATCAAAACTTTAAAGGACAAGGAGCTTAAGGTACAACAAATACTGGTTGTTTGAGTCATAATTTAAACGCAGTCTGCACCTCTGTGTACAAACCAGCTCGCAGTATCGAGGCCAGGTCTGAGCAGGCGTTGAGATACTCTTCTGTGTTATGTCATCGAACATAATCTATATGAACATGTGCGACTAAAGCTCTTAGATTAAAGATTACTAAATCACTCAAATTTAATACGTAAATCATTGCATCGTTTGAGGATTTATTTGTTGCCTCATTTCTCAAAATCGTTATTGTCGAAATCCATTATTTGTACTAGCATTTCTTTTAATATTAAAACAAACGGGAACCAGTGCATCTTGGAAACTTTGGCGTGGTAGTTTGTGGTATGAAGCTGACATTTCCACAAGAAGCTGACATTTTTCGCAGAAGTTGACATTTTCCGCAAGAAGCTGACATTTTCTGTAAGAAACTGACATTTTCTGTAAGAAGCTGACACATTCTGTAAGAAGCTGACATTTTTCGCAGAAGTTGATATTTTCCGTACGAAACTGGCATTTTCCGGAAGAAGCTGACATTTTCTGTAAGAAGCTGACACATTCTGTAAGAAGCTGACATTTTCCGTAAGAAAATGATATTTTCGGTAAGAAGCTGATATGTCCTCCTTAGCCAGGTACTAACCAAAGTTATTTTGGTTGCAGCAATTAACCCAACAGATGGCGAACATGCAGGAGGAGCTTGTGATTGCAAATCAGGTGACTACCATACAAACACTGTAGTTCAACAATGATCTCCGATTCGGTGATCATTTGATGCCGTTAGGATCATTCATTGCGGGTACTGATGATAAGTCAGCATAAGGACGTTTCTGTTTATAAGAACCCCTCAGACAGTATACACAGTCCAGTAAAATAGCATTAGTGATGTACACACATTCTTTAAAATGACAGCTGCTATATTCCTGATTAGTATTAACCAAACAGGTGAATAGCACTTTTTGCACGCTCTGATTGCCTCATCAAACACCGAGTATCCTGTGCTATTCACTTCGGTCACTCATGCATGAAATGTGAACGCGCGCGTGAGATGGATGGACAAATCGGTTGTGAAATAATAAATAAATTAATTTCAAAAGTGCTATTCACCTGTTTGGTTAATACTAAAACAATTATCCCTCTCAGTGTCGATGCCTAGCGATAAATATTCACCTCGCCGCTGCACGGCTCGGTGAATATCCACCACTAGTCACCTCCACTTCGGGAGATAATTGTTAACTATATAATGTAAAACCTTCCCACACCATACCAGATTACACCATGACACACGATACCATTAAATAGCATACCATACTACATATGAAGCCACGCCATACCATACAATATGACATAATACCATAAAATGTAATACAATACCGTACTGTACTGTACCGTACCACACCATACCTACCATATCATACTGTGCCATACCATAACATACCACACTATAACACACGATACTATACCGTTCCTTTACTTACCTGTCTGTCTATTTGTTTGCTTGTTTACTTTAGTGACCATACCACACTATACCATACCAGAACACATGCCACACCATACCATACCGTACCACTAAACCATACCACACCATACCATACCATACCATACCGATACAACATATCATACTATATCATACTAAGCCTTGACACACCGTGCTATACCACACTACACCATATCGCACGATGTCATATATTATCATGACATAATAAACCATATCAAGCCACACCATACCATATCACAAAACCTTTGCAAATAACATCATTCCACACTACACCTTATCACACGATGCCATATCATACCACATCACACCATACCATATCACACCGCACCCTACCAAACCATGATACGACAATATATTTTACCGTATCACACCATACCATACCATACCATACCACACCATACCACACCATACCATACCATACCATACCATACCATACCACACCATACCATACCGTACCATACCGTACCGTACCGTACCGTACCGTACCTACCGTACCATACCATACCACACCATACCATACCATACCACACCATACCATACCATACCATACCATACCATACCATACCATACCATACCATACCACACCATACCATACCATATACCATATACCATATACCATATACCATACCATACCATACCATACCATACCATACCATACCATACCATACCGTACTGTACAGTACCATACAATTCCATACCCTACCATACCCTACCATACCGTACCATACCTTACCATACTATATACCATACCATACCGTACCGTACCATACCATACCATACCATACCATACTATACCACACCACACCATACCACACACCACGCCGCACCACACCACACCACGCCACACAACGCCACGCCACGTCACGATGCGATACGATACAATACATTGCAATGCAATGTAGTACAATTTAATGTAATGCAATATAATACAAAACAATGCCATACACCTTATACAACAGGCCATAAAACACAATGCAACATAAATACTAACGCCATAATTTATGTTTTCATTTTGAAGTGCACGACCCAGTACTATAAAAACTGGAATAAACTTGGGACTTTCAATGACTATAAATGGCCGTGGGCGGTAGATTACGGAGCTGGACGAAGAGTAAGTGGTATTGGTTCAGATGTCCACTGGATTGGACCTTTAAACAAGAACGCTGGCGCGTTTTACTGCAGGCGTAAAATGAGTTTCTTACCTGAACGACCCGCCTTTGAGGGGGAAGGTACGAGTTTAATTCTTGGTCAATTTGTCCCCAGTCACTGATAAGAAACTGACATTAATCCATTCATCGACCACAAAAGAAAAACTACTTTTGTTATTGACAACTAATTTTCTGTGATATCGACAACGAAGTCAGTTTGAGTCGTCTGCGGAAAGCATTTGATATACGTGAACTTTTAACCGTTTTCCAAATTTTTTGGATTACTACAGCACTGGCTCTCTAATGTTACTGACAGGATACATAAGCGTGCTCTCTCAATCATATTTCAGTCGCGGATTTTTGGGAGGGGCTGGACGAGCCGCCTTTCCTTCTCTCTTTTAGTGCTTTATTGGATTCCTAGTGCGTAAACATCAATGTAGTATTATCGAATGGATATTACAATGCATATCAAATAAAAATAGAAAACTGGATAAAATTACATAAAGCTTTAAAATCTGGCAAATATCTGTAAAATTACAAGTAAGACTATAAACCAGCGAACAATTCCTCTCCCCTTCAAACTTCCTTTCTACACTCTCTCGTCTATCCCGTTAAAATCTAAAGTATTTATAGAAACTTTCTTTAATGAATATACTTTCACCAGTCTCTTAAAAATGTTTACTCTAGCGTTCTGGCGTATATGCTCTAGCAATGCATTCCACAGTTTGTGGGCAGCGTATGTAAATGCTCTGTCTCCGTGTGTTGCCTACGATCTTGTAAGTGGAGGTGTTGGAAGCAGAGAATTTTTTTATCCACGTTAAATTTCACGAGAAAATAATATTGGCACGAATCGCGAAGCGATAATCGAGTGCAATATGATTTTTTGAGTGAATTTAACAGAGAATACCCGAGTCAGGCAGTGATTTTCCTTGCATCGCATAGCAGGGGTGAATATCGAAAGTTGAATTAACGAGTGTATATATAAACTTGGATCGACTTTTGCTAACCTTGAAAGTTTCAAAAAGCGAGCGCGCGAAAGCCATTTCAGTGCTCTGTCAACTGACTGCCGAGTCACAACTTTTGGCGGGAAAGTTTGAGGGCGCTCGCGCGGCTCTTCCTCCTCAATTGGTCGATTAGCCAATCAGCTTGCATGATTTATCCCTGCTATGCGATTCTATCTTGAAATCTATCTGCTACTTGATCGGCGGCCAGTGTAATGAGTGCAATAGTGGGGTAATGTGGTACACTTTACTTTTATAAAGCGCTATAGATAGGATGATTACTTGGCTTGAACTTTATGTCCCCTGACTGTTGTAAATTTTTGACCTGGGCCTGCATTTGTAAGCACTTTGTACAGTGAAGTCAGTGAAGCCCTCCCTAAAGCCAAATTAGACACTCTATCCGACTATAGTGTCTTACTATGTAAGAAGTATATTGGTATGCGAAGTATATTGTTATGCTTGTTCTTTTAAAAATAAATGTTGTAAGAAATGTATAGTAATTGCAGTGTGATAAAATAAAATTGATTAAAAAAGGTTTACTCCTAATCTGAACGTAGAAAATCCGGTGTATGTTCTTATGATAAGAAAAGACTAGCTCACACTATAATTTAAAAGCTACTGGTAAGGTTGCTATACATTTTTAATATATTCCTTGATTTTGTTACAGTTATATTTGCCCAGCACTTAGCCATTTTTGACTGACCTTATGTGTAGTCTATCTATTGTAGTATTTATTTATAGTGTTACTTGTCTGAACCTGTAATTCAATTGAGTCTGCAAGATTTTCATAAAACATTATTGTTATTATTATTATTATTATTATTATTATTATTATTATTATTATTATTATTATTATACACACGTGTGTAAGTGTTTCGCGACCACGCTAATATTATCAAAGTCAAATAGCCAGTGTATTTCTAACCTTTTTCATTTTTTTAATAAATTCCATGCATTTATATGTATAATAAGTATTTATTATCTCTATATAATATATTTTATCTATATTTGTGTTCTAATGTCCCATCTACTTGTAAATTATTGCGTAACTCATCTTTTAGAAGCTCACGCAGTGTAACGCAATATATCTATCACTTCTATCCAACCTCCTATTATTAATATTCGTCTTCTTGTTGAGGCTCTAACAGATACAATCTTTATCCAACAGGAACATGCAACAGTCCACTCGGCATGCAAAGTGGTTGGATCCCAGACAGCGACATAAAAGCCTCGTCCATCTGGGACGATAAACATGCCGCCTCGCGGGGGAGATTGCATCTTTGGAGACAAGGAGAATTTATTGCGGGATGGGTGACTCGGGACAGGAATACTCACCAGTGGCTGCAGGTATAAAGAAAACAGAACAACAGTTTTTTTTGTGGATATATGGTAAAAGAGTCAAATTAAAAATAATTGCCCGTTTTTGACATTTGCTTAAAACAACCGAAATTAATGAATAGAGGTCATGTTGTGACCTAACTTGTTTGCCTGTATCGTGATCTAGAAACAAACTAGGTCAATCATTGCATTCGGTATATAAGTCTTATTATACAAAAGAATTGTTGTACATACCGTATAGCATTTCTTAATATGATGTAATGTTTACATTTAAATCTTCAGAACTAAACACCATGGGTATTTTTGGTAAACAAAGAAATAGTAACAAGAAACAAATAATAAACAGTAATAACAATAAATAGTGATAAAATCATCCTATAGCTAAAAAAATATAAAAATGCAAAATCATCCTATAGCTTGGAATGTCATAGGCTTGATTACCAGATGTTAATTCACTAAGCTTTAAGTCAACTGGTGTTTCGTGTAAACGAACGTTCAGTTGAAGAATCTTGACTGAAGTACCAGTCACAGGGAAAAGTCATCTACAAGTCTACCACAGGTCAATGCACAGCTTTGACTTGACTGGTATTTCATGTAAATGAACTTTGAATCGGACAGTCTTGATTAAGGTAGAAGTCACAGGGAGAAATCCCCTACAAATCATCCTATAGCTTGGAGCGTTGCAGGCTTAACTACCACAGGTCAATAGATTAAGCTTTGACTTGACTGGTATTTCATGTAAATGAACTTGGAGTCGGACAGTCTTAACTAAGGTAGAAGTTGCTTACAAATCATCCTATAGCTTGGAGTATTGCAGGCTTAATTACTAGAGGTCATTGGACTAAGTTTTGACGGGACTGGTATTTCATGAAAATGAACTTTGAGTCGGAAATTCTTGAATAAGGTCGAAGTCACAGGGTGAAACCCCCTTACAAATCATCCTATAGCCCTTGAGTTTAAGCCTGACTACCACAGGACAATGGCCTAAGTTTTGGTTCGACTGATGTTTCATGCAAAGAGATTTAAGTTAGTTTACAGGAAAAAAATCCTCTTAAATGATTCCAACAGCCTGGTCTTGATTTCCAAGGTATTATATCTTAAAGAACACCTATTCTCATTCATGGATGAGTTGAAAAGTGCAATTATCTTACTCTTTTGCTATTTTTCACGACAAGGTGGATTTCATTCGCCCTACAATTGTTACCGCGGTTGCGACCCAGGGGCGCGAAGACAGACGTCAATGGGTGGAGTCGTATCATCTGTCGTATGGATCAGAAGAGAATCGCATGACACAGTACAAAGTTAAAGGAAAACTTAAGGTAGGTTTGTTCTTGATTATCTTATTCTAAATTTAGATGTAAATTTGTCATTTGTCTCAAGCTTCCCCTCAACTTCCAGCTCCTCCATATTTCTTCTTGTTCTTTCCTCCGTTTCACTTTGTCCTTCTCCCTTTCCGCATCTTCGATCAACTTTTGTATTATGTACTTTAGTTGTCGTTCTTCCTCTCGTTCGCCCTGTGCTTGCATTCTTGCTCCTGTTCTTCTCATTTTTATTCTTGTTCTTGTTCTCGCTCTTGTTCATGTTCTTGTTCTTGTTTTTGTTCTTGTTTTTGTTCATGTTTTTGTTCATGTTTTTGTTTATGTTCATGTTTTTGTTTTTGTTTTTGTTGTTGCTCCTGTTCATGTTCTTGTTTTTGCTCTTGTTCTTGTTCATGTTCTCGCTTTTGTTCACGTTCACGTTCATGTTCTTGTCCATGTTCTCGCTCTTGTCGACCTTGTTCATGTTCTTGCTCTATAGTTCTTGCTCTTGTTCATATTCATGTTCATGTTCATGTTGTTGTTAATTAGTTAAAGTGCAAACCAATTGAAGTAACCACAGGTCTAATCTAGACAGTTCTCCTACTGAACACAACAGCTCAATTCCAACTCCACAGGTGTTCGATGGTAATAGTGACAGTAACTCGGTGGTGACAAACCGTGTAACTCCACCTATAGAGACACGTTACCTGCGCATTCACCCGATGAGGTACCACGGACACATGGCCCTCCGCGCTGAGTTCTATGGATGTACTAAGGGTAAGTGACCTGTAGTTATTTGAACTTATGCCCCGTAAGTGAAGAGCAAGCCTCTCCCTTCCCAGATAACCTAGCGGGAAAAAAACATCTCAAAATGGCCGCTAGTTAAGTTTGAGTCTGAGTCGTTGTTATTAAACTGGTTTGAAAGTTTTGAAAGTATTGAATTGTATTTATAGGATTTTACTTTCTTACATTAAACTGCGAAATGCTTTTCTTTAGCGAACTAGCAAACAATATACACTTAATGACTGCTTACGAGAGAAACATCTGTTTTGTTTCCTGAGAATCTCGATATTTCCCAAGACTTCGTCTCGGGAAACATCGAAAATCGAGGGGAACAAAACAAGCTAAAACAGATGTTTCTCGAGGGAGCAGTCATTAAGTGTTTTGTTATATAGCATAAACGAAATAAACCAAAATTATTAAAAGTAAAACAAAACAAATTTTCCCGCTCTCAAACGTGACAGCGCGACAGCAATGTTCACCGGCTGGTCAACAAGTTTCGAGATGTTGACCAGCCGTGTAACATTTGATTTGAAGTATTTCACGTGATCTCGACTTAGCCAATGAGAGCGCGCATTCGAGTCGAAAACACACTTGCTATATAACAACATCACTCGTTGTTACTGGTTTTTGTTCCACTTGGGATGTTGCAATTTTACAGGCAAGACATGTGTATTGTGCACAGATTTCACCACGTAATAATATGAGATCGCTTGGCAAGGTGTGAATGCAAGACATATTTTAATATATAGGTACCTTCTATCTCATCATACTTAAATGTGTCAGCGAAACATAATTTGCAGTAGACAAGCGGAAGTAGATTGCGTTTCTTTTTTCTAAACGGCAGTTTTTCATATAAGGCATGATTAATGGTTAAGATATGATACCCATCAGTTGTGGAACAAAATCGAAAACTTCAATAGCTTGAGCCAATTTGTATTTACCTATTAGTAAATCCTAGAAATTAAGGAGAAGAACAGTATTGTAATTTTCATTTGTCTGATTCTAGACATGGTTACACAAAAAGGTCCCTGCCGGGAATTTTTACTTACTTTGCTTTGTTCATTTTTCACCAGCTTGCAAAGTTGATGTGGGCGTGCTAATGGACGAGTCCGGCAGTGTGAGCAAGGAAGACTTTGAACGTGAAAAGTCCTTTGTTATTAACATTGCCGGTCATTTCGTTATTAGCAGGAATGCTGCACAATTTGCAATAATAACTTATTCTACTGGGGCAAGATTGGATATTAAACTCAACACGTTTAGTGGAGATCTACCATTACTTCAATACGCCATCTCAACCATTACACATGGAGGTACGTGAAGCAGTTTCCTAACCTCACTTTTACCTTCGGTCGAATAGGTTCCTCTATTTCATGGTACTCTCTCTTCAATGATATTTGCTCTGTAGAGCTGGATGCTAATTGAATGTGGTTCACATTACAGTCAATTGCAAATTCCAAACGTAATGTTTCAGTTGTTGTTGTAATCATTAATATTATTATTTATTAATGTCTTTAATTTTAATATTATCATTATTATTATTATTTTCATTCTTATTAGGCGGCTACACACATACCGACAAGGCTCTAAGACTGGCCAAGAGTGATCTGTACACGGCTGCCAATGGCGCCAGAGATGGCGTTGCTAAGGTGGGTTTGGTGACAGTTTAAAAGAAATAAACATACGTAATAGCTGCGAACAGACTCAATTACGCAGATAATCAGGATAAATAACTGGAGAAGTAGTTTATATAAACATAAAGCAACGTCGTTTTACACTGAAATGCCCTCGCTGACGATGAGCAGACACAGAGTGAGCGAGAGAGAAAGACAGGTACTGCTCACCAACACAGAGCGCGCGCGAGAGAAAGACAGGTACTGCTCACCAACACAGAGTGATCGAGAGAGAAAGACAGGTACTGCTCACCAACACAGAGTGAGTAAGAGAGAAAGACAGGTACTGCTCACCAACACAGAGTGAGTAAGTGAGTAAGACAGGTACTGCTCACCAACACAGAGCGCGCGAGAACAAAAGAGACAGAGACAGGGAGGACAAGTAGAGAGAGAGAGAGAGGGATACAACAGAGGCATTGCGGACAGACAGGCAAACGACGAGTACGAATTATAGAACGGACTAAGGTCTCTTTCCATTTAAACAGTTTGGCCGGTTCACCCAGTTCGAGAATGGAACACACGAGGTGTTTGAACTGGTTAAATCTATCCGCGCACTTTCTTCAGCAGCTCAATATTTTTGCTTGTAGAATTTGTCTTGTTATGTGCGAGTCAATTCCAAAGGCGGGCATCCCCCCGGGCAAAACCAGGGCATTAGAGTGCAGGTGAGCTCTGCATGGCCGGGCATTTGATGCCAAGTTGTGTTCCGATCACCGGGCATTTGACAACAGAGGAAAAATGTAGAACGCACGTCGTTTCATCCGGTTCTTGTTCCCCCATAAAGCCGGGAATAAGGTCAGCAACCGTATCGACAACTGAACAAGACAACAGGAGTTTTAAGATATAATAATAATTTCTGATTCTTTTCTACAAAGGATATTCAAATACATAGATTTTTAAAAATAAATAGTTGCTGATACTTATCTTATAAGGTTGCCTCTGTCTCGGTTCATAAATAGTTTCAT
>JANSTR010133402.1:1657-11752 GCA_025434805.1 Antipathozoanthus remengesaui | reverse complement strand
TCCATGCTGAATACCTCCTCCTCAATTGGTTGATTAGCCAATCAGCTTGCGTGATTCATCCCTGCTATGCGATTCTACATGTAAAGTATATTGTAGTCTTGGCGGACTGTTGATCCAACAAAGCTCACGAGCGACTATATTAATACTTTTTTCAAAAACATTTTTAAAACTTTGACTTTGAAAACCATGTTACGGGGTTGATTAATTGCAAACTTGAGTATCGGTCTCGTTGTTTTGTATAGCAAAGTTTATGAAATAGCCAGAAGCTCAGTCTAGGATTTTAAATCAAGCGTCTCGCGTCTCGGTGGGTCTCGAATTTTAGCCATTCGCCACCCCTACAATAATATGGCCGAGGCAAGGGGTACTGCCATATCGACCGGACGGAAGGCCCATGGCATCTTTCAGGGATTAAAAGTGTGGCCTGTTGTCTCTTTTCGGTGTAATCGGTTTGTTTTTGGGGCTAAATTCAATTTTCCGACATGTATCCCGGTCCAAAAAGTATGTAAGAGTCCCCCTCCCCCGTAATTATATGTATAATGCAATGGTAGAATAAGAATAAATAATACGAAATTATATTCAATAGCACTAGCTGTATATGCAAAGCAGTCAGTCGTTGCAACCCGTTAATTGTGTGCTGGTACCCGTGTAGATGGAACAGATACACAAGCTGGTACGGCGAACAGTACTGACAGTCCAGTCGTGTTTGTTGACAATGTGCCGCCTGTTGTCATTACCGGCAGCATTATACACTAACAACTTTAGTTTTCTTTCCTTTAGCGCTAAGTTAACTCCGATAGCGAGTAGTAATTTAAGCCTAAAACCTTCCTTGTTATTCTTGGCAAGTTATAGATGTATGTATATATGTATATATATGTACAGTGCAAAGAACGTTGTTGCTAGCTTTATATATATGGCCGTAAGTTCAAACCGAAATTGTAGGAGTTAAGTTCCTGTTCCCATTGGTGTCTTTTTCACCAGAACGTATTTTTATGCATTTGAGCAGTGCCGAGTTCTGCGAGTCTAACTTTTGTTCTTGCTTTAGAACTATACATTAGTCATTAATTTCTATCGACGCTACGTTTCTTACAATACAGTGGTGAAATAATTTACACATTTCTTAATGTATATATTTTACAGGCCATATTTGTTTTTCTTAAGCTTTCTGTTGGAATTTTACCAGAATTAGGCACTGTTATATTCTTGTATTTCAGGTTTCTTTGCATATTGTTTTCATATAATTATACAGGGAAATTTTGTCTTGTTCATTGCATGCCCTGCGCTCATACTTTCCTCGTACTTTACTGATTTGATTACTAACAGAAAATACCTATCTATTCCCAGTCCAGACCGCGCCTCATGACGCGTCATTCGGGTTATGTGGAACTGAGTGCTTATTCACAGTCCCCCTGATTTCTAAACGACAAACTCGAATCTACAATAAAATCAACCAAGGATTGACAAACAATTTTCCACGCCGTAAGGTTGAAAGAAACCTGATGTTTCGAGTGCTCCGACTCTGATGCTCCGACGAAGGGCTGACGCTCGAAAATCGGAAAATTGCATTGATTGATTCCGTTATAGGTGTTACCTACCCGCCGACACAGTCTATACCTTTTTTAAAAAAAACTATTTACTTAGAGTTTAAACTCGAATCTAGAAGAAAATCGCCAAATACCCTCCTCGATCATCTTACAAAGCACTGACTCGCTAGTGTAAAGGGGTTCTTGCTGGACAAAATGCAAAAACTTGTGCATATTTTTTTTGTTTTATTATTTATGGATATATTTCTGAAAATAAGCAACCAATTACCAGCCAGTAGGCGGCGAAAAAAGGAAAAATACAAAAGTTGATTTGTCCTCATTCGCAGTGCACTGGCGTTTTGAAACTCGCCAAGCATTTTGAGTTCAGTTCTCATTGAACGCAAAACAAATGCATAAACATTAATTAAACTACATCTTCTTTTCTTAGTTATAACTGACTACTTATCAAGTTATGGGAAACACCAAATTATGTCGTTTTTTCTGGTGAAGATCTCAAGAAACAAAATTTAGTATCAACTCTCCAGACAATCATCTTTATCGTGCGCTCAATCATCTGCCAGTTCTCAGGTTTAAATGAAGATAGCCCAAATGATAATATTAACTTGTCAAATAGTTGTTCTGTTAGGTATTGACCTGGTTACAATGTCGAAATCTTCTATTTTTCAAACCTGTAATCTTTATAGGTTACCTGGCGAGGATTTTCTGAGCTATGAAGTTCAGCGAATGCAAATGAAAATCAGACATTGATTTGTATCCCACGGTACGTGAAAATCATCACGTATTAAAACCGAGCGAGAATCATATATTATGATACAACAATGACAGTGCGGTTAATGCGTTTGCACTGAAACCAAAATTTATAAATAATTGATTTTTGAAAAAAGCGGCGGAAATGGACCTATCAAAAAGTAAATCGCTATTTAATAAGTAAGCCGTATGTGCTACAAAAGCCAAGCAGTCGACTCGCCCTTTGCTGACAATACTAAGACTACCAGCTTCAAAATTTTCCGTCAAACTGAAAGGGAACCGGCAGCCTGAAGAAACCAGTCTCAGGATGGCAAAAATATCAGCGAGAAATATCCTTGTAGCAGTCGACGGCAGTGAACACAGCATACGAGCGTTCAACTGTGAGTATACATTGTTTTGATGTTCCGCACGAACGTGTTGTTAACACAGAGAAATCATTGTTTTCGAGGAGAATGGATATGCTATGCAGTTATATAGTTTGCATCGCACAGTGTGTGAGTCATCATCGGTACATGAAAATATAAACTGTTTGTGACAAGCAACTTTTTCTTCCTTACTGTGCAGGTAATGTTGTAATATTGGGAGAGGCAAGCGAATTTTCGTCGCCTGATCCAAGCTGATAAATATTTGACTTCAACAAAACTGTTCTGAAACAATGGGGGACAGAAAATGCAGGCATAGAGCCCCTTCCTAGAACTCTTTTAATTGTTCCTGAAGAATTAATAAATAGAACAGATATGTTTTGATATAGAAAAAGCCTTAAGCCTAATTCACTTTGCAGCAGCACATTTTATTGATAGTTTTCGCATCCAAACAACATTACTGAGTACAGGTGTTCTGAATTGAATTATAAACAAATTAATTATTCATGTCGTTTAAATATTCCTCCCAACTAATAACTGTATAAAATACACGTTTAGCTTCTAAAATAGGATGGATAAATCTTATAAAATGAAAGAATATTGGAATTCTGTTAATCCCTGACTTTAACTAGAAAAAGAATTATATAATACGTCAAAACAAAACGAAATATAAAACTTTTGCATTGATCAAAAATTAGATACATAATAATCTGATGCATGTATGTATATCCATAAACCATGGTCATTGTTTTTGAACAGTTTTTAGTGAGAGTTCAATATAACGTAACAAACTTATGCTATTGCTCACAAAGTATTAAAGTAAGATGAATTGTTAGCAGAGGACTGATACTGAATAATGTGATGGTAAAGCAGCATCATAATTAGTTAAAGACATGATTCTTTTCTAGATTTAATAGACGAACGTACGCTTACACGAGATAGCAAATAACCAAAATACTCTCGCGGGTAGTGAGGTAGCGGGACAAGAGTATGTACATGTTCCAATGACAATTTAGCTACGATTTTAGTATATATTACTATAAGATTCCCTAATTCAGCCTCAAATGCCAAGCTATATATGATAACATAACTTCCTTCCAGGGCAATACCTATATTAGCAAATATGGAATACTAAATTATTGTTAATGATAGTGAAGATCACTAGGAATGTGAGGGGAGGGGAGAGGAGGAGAGATCGACTACCTCATGATATTAATGTTCTCCTAGTGAGCTCGGAACTGCCAACTCAAGAATGACTTCGGGTTTACCTCCGAAGTCGTACATGTAGGATGCTATAGATCGTTTTCACCCATTCCCCAGAGATTAAAATGACAAAAGGCGTGGCGGCCATGTTGGTACACACAACACAATAATCTAATTACAGTTCTATTTTTATTGTGCACCAACATGGCCGCCGTGACGTCACGTGAAAACGATCTATGAGGAGCAGGCGTTTTGTTTCTATATAATTTCGTATATCATGTATATATCTTGCCATAAATGTTATTCACAATGTCAGGGTACACAGACAGATTCAAGCTCGATCAGGACCAAGTGGTGTTAGTTCATGTCTGTGAAGCACCATCCATACCGCCTCCAACATACGCACGTGAGTATACGTCATCATATGGACGAAGTAAGACAGCATCTGAGAGGGAGGGGAGGGGAACATGAAATCATCTAGGAGGGAGGGGAGGGGGCTGTGACAGCATTATTAAGGGGAGGAGACTATGGCAGTATCGGAGTGGGAGGGAAGGGATGTATGGGTATATGGGAGGGAAGAGTGGGAGGGGAGTATGACAGCATCTGGGAGAGAGGAGAGGGGATTTTAACAGCATCTGGGGGCAGGAGAGTATGATAGAACCTAGAAGGGAGAGAAGACGGCTGTGACAGCATTATTGAGGGAATAGACTATGACAGTATCGGAGAGGGAGGGGAGGAGAGTATGATAGTATCTGGGGGGAGAGGAGGGGACTATGGCAGCAACTTGAGGGAGAGAAAGATGCTAAGACAGTATCAGGGAGGGAGGGGAAGATACTAAGACAGTATCAGGGAGGGAGAGAAAATAAATAAAAAAAGAATAAGTAGTACTCTTATGTCAATCTTAATCTACTTTGATGGAACATATATTTTAATTTCTATACCAATTTTCCACACAAAACAAGAAAAAGTTGATCTAAATTCGGTTACTTGGGCACCTGACATTAATTTATAGAGCTAAAATTGGGTTCCCATTAACTAGTAATTGAATTGGAAAAGTTTTGAATAATAAATACTATATAAGATAAGTATATTTACACGCAATAATCTTGAAAATAGACATAGGTCCTTCAGCACAGTTACTAAGAAAGTTTATATCAAAATCGTAAAAATACAACTTTACCACGATGTTAATGTTTTCAAATAAGTCCTAATCGTTACTTTCATAACATCACATATAGCAAACAGCTATGGCGTCATCCTAACCAGCATTATAACGAAATTTTATGAAAAAGGGAGGTTCCTGCCAGCCATCTTTTACACTGCCTCCAACAAGTGAATTGGATTGAAAAACATTCCCAGCCCAACGTTCTTACGAAGAAGAAAGATCGTAGTAGGTTCTCCTAGGTCCAGCCATTTTGTGAAGAGAGTCATAGCTGATAGCTGTTACACAAAGAAGTAGTATGTTCTCCTAGACCTAACGTTGTTATAACGAGAGTGTAGCTGGTAAACAAAGACCGTGTCGGTTCTCCTAGGCCCAACGTTCTTGTGAAGACGTAGTTGGTGAACAAATATCGTAGTACGTTCTCCTATAGGTCCCAACGTTATTGTAAAAACGTAGTTGGTGAACAGAGATCGTAGTACGTTCTCCTGGGCCCTGTTTTTCTCATAATAACTTTATCTTCCTTGATAGACGGCGTCTCCTGCAGCACGAGCAAGGAGCAATGGGAAGCCGATGAACAGAAAATCATGAACCTAATTGCCAGGTTTAAGGAAAAATGCGAATCACTTAAGGTAATTTATTTATATACATCGAGTAAGAAATAATTAGCATTGTGAGCATGTGTAGTTAATATTGCCTATTCGTTTCCAACCTCGTTCCCAGGCTCTTCCTTCTCCTGAGAGAAAGACCCCAGTTAGGTCTGATCAGGGGGGAGGGGGCAGCAATGTTGTTCTGGTGAAAGTGAACTCCTGTTTTTATATATCTTCACTTATTGTGTATCTTACTTTGAGTTTCAAGAATTACTATCACTTTGTGAATTTCACTTTGAAGATTATTTATGGCTACAATTCAGACATAACTGTGGAATTGCTAACTTTAAAAACGGCATTGCAAATTTCACACATATCGCGCTCACCTTTAGGTCCCGTATGAATCGGTGTGCACATATGGCCACGTGGGAGAGGCGCTGTGCCAACTGGCAAAGACAAAGAATGTGTCTTGTGTGATTATAGGAAACAGGGGCATGAGCCGGATGCGCAGGACCTTCCTCGGCAGCAACAGTGACTACGTTGTGAATCACGCCACAATGCCAGTCCTTGTGGTCCCACCCATGAAGGAGTAACGCTGCTGAGAGCCTGAATGGAAGCAGCACAGTATCGGTTACAATTTCAGCCCAATACCAGTTATCATCTAAAATTTCGGCCCAATATCAGTATTAGCAAATATTTCAGCCCAATATCTGTTACTAACTAAAATTCCACTGAATATCCTCTAAAATTTATGACAGTCTGTGGGTCTTTCGTCCATTTGACATTCAAATAAAATTGAAAATTGCGTATTTTCATGATTTCATTATTTTTGTTTACCAGTTTACACTGTTGGAGCTAAATACTGAAATTGTTGGGACAGGCGAATTTTCTGGATTTAGTAAAATATAGGATTGATAAATAGTATTTATTTTCCTGTTTTAATTTGTAATAATTCAATAAACATATTTTAGACGTTTTACAGAACATAATATGTGTTTCGCCATCGATATAACCATATCATGTGTAATCAAATACCATCTAATTTCTAATTAATTTTCTCTATACCGTGCAGGAAAAAAAGAATTGATTGAGTAAAGTGGGACAAAACTTGATGCAGCGGGAATATGTTAGCAAATTTGGAAGGGAAGTGACTGCCTATATGGGAGAGAAGGCCGAAGCTGCTCACATGCGCGCGCGAGAGGTTGACGCTTACTTTGGGGGAGGGGATAGGTTTGGCGTTTGTAATCACGTATTTCTCACAACAACTTAGCTCCAACATTGAAAACAAGAAATATGCTAAAATCATAATGGAATGAAGATTCATCTGTACTGATAAAGTGTTATTATTTGTATTTTTAAACTTTTGGACACAATACATATAGATTTGAAGCACTAAGCTTAGAGCTTCAAATCTATATGTACAATGCTAAAATCATGATAAGAATACGCAATTTTCTATTTTTTCGAGGTGGCAAGAAGACTAGAAATACGACGGCTATAAAAGGAAATTTTTCTGATTTCTTCGCGTTGCTACATAAAATTTTCCGAATATCGTGGCGGACGTATCTGAAATTATTAGTAACTTATATCGCATTTGCTCCAGGACTGTATGGATTGCTTTGCTTTTAATTGCGGACTGATTTCTCAGTTATATTTCTTTTCTTCACTGATTATCAGTTATACTACAGACCTCATGCATAAAACGCCTATAACAATAACTTCAAGTCGAGGCTACTTTCAAAATACTCATACATTTGCTGTATTTCTGAAAACTAGCCTCGACCTGAAGTTATTGTCAAAGCATAATATGGATGTCTTCGCTAATTATCCTTTTGGGAGGGAGAGTCAAAGTCAAAGAGACAAAATAGGGAACATACCTTAGATAAACGGTAAATGTCACATTTTATAACACAGCAATATTGAAGGACAAGGAAAAGCGATATTTAAATCGCAATAAAACTTTAAAAGGTAAATATTTTAAATCTTGTTTTACCAGGCCTCTTTCAGAACAAAGAAATGCTTTATACGAGTTGGGGTGATGAGAATAAATTGAGCGATTTGTTTTGAGGGTTTACATCTAGGAAAGTTTTAAGTTGTTTCTTAACAAGTTAAGTTAAATATTTCAAATAACTCCGTGACAATCAGGAGCCACACAAGCCAGTTTTCCTTGGCAAATTCTTTGACAAATTTTATTTTCAGGTGAGATGATAACATAAAATATTTCCTTCACAAGGCTTCCCTGACACGTTTAATTTGCTCCTGTGAATAATCCACAGACCGCTCGGCACCGCGATTGAGTCCATGCCACCTTTTCCTTGTTGCATCATTCACACGAACAAGTTTCGCAACTTAGCAATTCTTCTTGTTCTAAACCTAGCAAGCCAGTTTTTTTAACAAGGAGGCCAAATTTTTCGTTATATATATATACATATAAAAGATGTCAAGGAAAACTTGCTTATGTTGACCACTGTTACAGGTCGCCCAGTTTACACATGTGAGGCGAGTCATTCAGAAGCAAATTTCGTCTGGGGAGATCTTCCACTTTCCAATCCGCTCGCTTGACGATATCGATGCCGTCATCTGCTTATCAAACTGGGCATTTACCTTGTGGGGATCCTAGACTCGGGAAGATACTTTGACTTTCGGAAAGTAAATTGTTTTTTATAATTACAATGGTAATTGAACTGAGTGGAGTACAATCATACGCGTGATTTCAAAATCGAACGAGCGCGCAGCGATTTGAAGTGACAAGTATGATTTCAGACTAGAATTGCACGACACGAAGTTCAATTACCAATTATCCATTTTGAAATCTCTTTTTCATAACCAAGTCATGTTCATGTTTCTGTATTTTGGAGGAAGAACATCTCAAAATCTTCACTATTTTCAGCACTGTGCACACGTTGTGCATCCCTTTGCTGCATTGCGATTGGCTATTTGAGTTTTTTCTGATCTGTGATTGGTTGTTCAAACCAGTGCGATTATAAATTCAAACAGTGTGATTACAACTAAAATCCTGTTTCATGGAACCAATCAAATTGCGAGAATAACCAGGGGTTTCAAAATGGATATAATTAATCAAACAATCAAACAGAGACACCTCTTAGAAATACTGAAGCCAAGATATTTTCGCATCTTCTGCCAATTGTTGTGCAATTTTTAGCTTACCTCTGCAGCTTACCACTACAAAGTATAATTTTTGCTATAGCTTGTACTTTTCTCCTATTTCTGGAGCGAAATCATCACTCGTTACCAACGACAGCTGAGACTCGATCCAACCTCATGCGGATGCACGCCAAGTGTATTAAAAGACTTGGCATGAGAATGGGGCCGGGGGACATCAAAAGAGTCAGTTGTGATGTTGGACATGTAGCAATTATTACTATTTTGAAACTCGGTTTAGGCGTGGAAAAAATGCAGATGTTTAATACAAGACGATATCTTTAGATTGCTGGCTCAATTCCGGCCAGAAGGAATTTTTCAACTTTTCTTATATATTAGTTGTGTCTGAATTTTTCAACATCGAATGATTTTCAATTTTGTGCGTCAATAATATTCCTGACTTCTCAATTGTGATGTTGAACATGTCAGTAAAAATTATTCCATTTCTTTAGAAAATCGCTTTTGCTCCGGAAATATATTATAGTATTTAAAACGATATCTTTAAGTCGCAGTTTCTAATCCTGCTCGAAGGAATTTTTTCATCTACCCCTATATATTCTTCATCAATGTTTTTCAAGAAACACTGGTTTTCAATTTTGTGAGTAAAATACTTGTTGACAAGTCAAGTGTTCTGTTGCACTTTGGCAATTATAATTCGTCGATAGCTCAGTTGGTAGAGTAGAGCGGAGGACTGTAGTATTTCAAACGATATCCTTAAGTCGCTGGTTCGAATACGGCTCGATGGAATTTTTTCATATTGCGGCATTTTATAAAAATCGGTTTTGGTTTGCCAAACTAAGTAAGTATAGAAGAAGACAATTGTAACCCTTGGAAAACTCAGTTGGTAGAGCGGAGGACTGTAGAATGGCCCCTAGTATTTAATTTGATATAAGGTTGATGGTTCCAATCCGGCTTGAAGGAATATTTTTGTATATATTTTTTATGGATTTATTCAAGAAACACTGGTTTTCAATTTATGTGCGCATTAGTCATGTTTGCTGTTGCACTTTTAAAACTTATTGCATTTTTTTTTAAGATCGGTTCGGTTTGGCTAAACTAAGTAAGTTTAAAGTTGCAGAACTGTAATGATTCGATAGCTCAGTTGGTAGAGCGGAGGACTGTAGTATTTCAAACGATATCCTTAGGTCGCTGGTTCGAATCCGGCTCGAAGGAAAGTTTTCATATTTTATTTTTTGAAAATTGGTTTCGGTTTGGCTAAACTAATTCAATAAAAAAACGTGACAATTATAATCCTTCGATAGCTCAGTTGGTAGAGCGGAGGACTGTAGTATTTCAAACGATATCCTTAGGTCGCTGGTTCGAATCCGGCT
>JANSTR010133291.1:0-11752 GCA_025434805.1 Antipathozoanthus remengesaui | reverse complement strand
TTATAACATGCATTTTCGATGTAGTTATTTAAAATTTACACGGAAAGACAACCCAACAGCTACTTTATCTAAAAGTTTAATGTTTCAATAGCTAAATTTCAATGTATGGGTTGACAAGGTTCGGAGTAAAGGTTTGGCCCATGCAGTCGTACCTGCCTAATAATACAGTCGGTCATCTTTTTGTCATATCTTATCAAAACTAATTTTTCCTTAACTTAGGGTTAATATATCTTTCAAAATATACTGGGAATCTATTGAAAGCTAGATTGGAGAGAGTTTACGAATAGACAATAGACAAGTCAATCTTGTAACAGGCGAGTTTAGGAGCTAGCTGTGAATTAATTCTGAAGCACACTTTCACAAAAGCCCTCGTTCAGTCCGGCTATCCCCAAGCCCCAAGCGAAAATATTTGGAGCGAGGAGCATGGGTTGAGCTGCAGTGACCTGACACGTGTCGTCTAGGCCAGGGTAGACAGAAATATGTCGCCCTGGTTGTACAGTAGTTTATCAGGGCAGTCAAGTGCATAACGAGTGGATTTAATCCGTTGCAGTTATGAGTGTTATTTCCTCGTCACGGTTTACAAGACGGTTCTTCTTACTGGCAGTATGTGCGCTGTTTCTGTTCGGGTTGTTTTATCATTTATACAATGGAAGCTCCGTCGGCGTCGGACGTTTCAGCAGTTTTAGTAAACAAACACACCTGATCAAGAACGGTCGAGAAGATATTATTATTAATAATACAGTGCCGAAAAGGTAGGTAGGCAGAATTGGTCACCCTGATCTGTGGTAAAGTAATTTGTATCTAAAACCAAGCCGTATTACGGCAATTAAATGACTGGTCACTTTGAAACAGTACACGCCGCTTGTTTGGGCGATATGCATTTTATTGCAGACTGACAATTTCTTAAAGAATAAAGAGACAGACCAGGCGTCACACAATCGTCTAGTTTCGCGTGGTCGAAAATTACCACGGTCAAACATTTTCTAGGGAAATACGACTTTCAAATTTCGACAACAACCAAAAAAGTCTTTTGAGCTGAGTTTCATTCATAATCTTGGACTACGAAAGCTATTTTCCATTCTTGCTGAAACCAAAACATAAACAAAGCGTCACGGCCGGTCTGTCCCTTTAAGAACAACAAGAATCAGCCAAAATTTACTGGTTCTTATAACGTGTATAAAAAGAAAATTGCTCAATCATTCAATGATAAATTTAAAAAGCCGCTGATTTAAAATGAAGCAGGTCGCCACGTGATCGCACAAAGGTACCTGTCTGGATCACTTTGCATCCCTTCAACTTCAAGTAAATTATTATTAAGACTATATATCATTCTTATGTTTTCTTGTCAATATTTTAATTAGAATTGGCTCCTGGGTCAAGTCGGAGCTTGTTTCTAATTTGGTCTTTTGAGCCGTGTTTTTACGAAGTCATTCTCATATTTATTAAAACACTGTAATATTATACACGAGGCAGAAAGCCCAATGCAATTATTATAATTTCTGTTCTGGAGGGCGAACACAAGGCAAAAAGATGTATATGAAATATAAATTGGAAATTATCAATTCAAAGTTTCATTTCAATCTGCAAAAAGCTATGTCACTATATCTTAGCTTTTATTAAAATATAAACACCCTGACTGACCCTCAGAGAAATCTTGTTTGTTCAATATATTATCCGAGCAATGTATATAATATATGAGTGGTATGTATTTGCCGCATTTTGCGCAGAGTATATTTTTTTTCAACTCAGCAAGATAGGAACTCGCTTTATATAGTTTAGAATCAGAGTGGAAGCAATGTAAGTGGCGTTTGACAACCTATACGTATAACCGGCCATAATGACTTATTTGCATGGACTATGGGAAGTCGTAGTTTTCAGCGAAATAAAATGTAATTACTTCTCAAGAATAGTACTTTAAAAAATATGAAATATATAATAATATGTACTGCGCAAGTCAGAAGTGTTATTCTACCCTGTTTGCGAAAAGTGGCGGCATTTCTGTTTGGTTAATATTATGTAATTTTGCGATATCTCACGTAGTTTACGGCAAACATAACAATGTTTGGTTCTGCCGCTTGTTGTACCACTCAACTATGGGCTGGATCTAAATTCCACTTGTTATCAAAAGAAAATTGAAAGCTACTTCATTGATGATAAACCAAGTTATTTTGAAGCTGGGACATTGCGTATTGGTTGAAGATTATCTGTTGGTTTAATTCATAGTAACAAACTATATGTACAGAAAACCAAGACAGGTTTTTTTTCATTCAATATCATTCTTTTTTCGTTTGTAGAGCATTCGAGATCTCAGCTGTGGATTCTTCGAAATACCCCACGCCGGTTTGCTTACAAAAAAGCATGCGACATCTAAATTGTTTTGAAACACCGAGAACTGATTTCATCTGCTCACAATATTTCTTAATGAATTTCATGTCCTTAAACTTTTTTAATAACACAGCGACGTCACTTCAGTGCAGGAAAACGAAACTCAATTGTAATTAATAATTTTAAAGATCATTAAATGAAATTAAAACTGCATGACTGCAGAGCGACAACCGGATTGGAGTTTCAAGCAAAGATAAATTAAAGCAAAACACTGAACATGACTGAATGTCGTCAACTACACATGACAATGGACTATATTAAATGATGCTCTGAATGACCACATGTTCCGCAGTGAAGACGAGTGTTTTTAGAGAAAACGACAGATGGGATAAATGGCCTAGGGGAGAAAATGACCAGATAAAGCATACAGCTAAATGGTTTGCTGTTGACATAGAATTTCATGTCTTCGATACGCTTCACATTTCTTTGAGATCAAGCAATCTGGAGAGTACAATGCTGCTACGAAAGGACGCTTTTCTCTTGGTAAACTAAGATTTTTAATATATTTATGACAGGCATGTTCACCTTTTGTACCGGGTTCAGATAATTTGGGGGTGTTAAAATAGTTAGCATAATGGACACTTATCAGGGCCATTCTTTGCGGCATATTCCATCTGGAAGAACAGATGAACACCAATATGGGTTCTTTCGCAGTTGAATGGGTTTCTTTTTGACAGCGAAATGGTTTCCTCGGACGTGGTCAATTTGCAGAAAATCACGATGTTCTCTTTTGATGTGGAAATAATGCAGTTTTGCCTTTTTCCATGTCCCAGATGGTTCAATGTCTGTTCATGCGAGTTCCTTATCGCCAATCGTGATATCATTACCAAACACATTAATAGCTCGAACCCTTTGAAAGTTAACCCATATGACCTTTCGTTTTTCATAGAAATAATAAGGGGTGCTAAATAAAATATTTATCGCAGTTCTTTAAACCCATTTCCCACCGTGCAATCTATGAATATGATCTGGTGAGGCGAACGCCCCAGTTTTCTCATACTTAACTCCCAACCGTTTAAATATAACATCCAAGGAAACGAATTTTAAAAACGGTGCTGAGCAAGTCTGAACAATCGCGACTGGCCGGTAGAGCCAATGATAAATTTTATGACTGAAAACATTAGGGCAAATTTGTACAAACAGCGCTCGGCGTCACAAAGATAAAATCACAAAATGTCAAAGATTTCTAATCTTATCTTGTTTTTTGCAGCGCAGAGAAAGCTCTGTACAACTGCGAAGGTTTTACCGCCAAATTTATCACAAAAAAAACCGAAGTGCAATACTGACAAGTTAAAACTTCGTTCCACAGAATCCAACAACATCTTTTCGTTCTTCTTCGTTATGAATTCTAACGACGGCCACAGATGTATACGACCATGCGACCAAACACTTGAGACAAGAGCACAAGTTAATAAATTGGACAGAGGCGACTGGAAGTCGGCCTCGCACATGTGGCGCTTCGCTGTTTCCTGGGATCACAGATGTAAAAACGAAAAACTTTTTAAATTCATTTTATAATATATCAAAAGAAATATCGTTTTTTTTTTGGTTTGCTATTTGTTAGAGTTGGCAAGCAGTGGCGGCGATACCGCGATGAAAGTAAAGGGCAAGCAGAGAATGCTTTGTGATGATATATTTATATGCTCGAGCTTTTTTTTCTAGCGGTCTAGAGATATTATGAGAAAAACACTCAAACATTTGTAAAGATAGAGCATTGCTTTGTCAAAGCACCGATCTTATTGCTTATCGTAAAAGTGTTATTTCAAATGGAAAAACATTTCAATCGTTCAGCCACTCGAATATAGTGACCACTTCGTGCGTCAAACTATTTTTAGCCCGCGGTTTTAATTTGTGCAAATGACATGCTTGTCACTGTTCATGTGTTCCAGATGGTCGGCGCTATACTAATAAAACAAAAATGATCAACCAAATTCGGCTGTTGGCATATTTATCTCACTGACCACTCACAATTCAGAACCTTTGGTGATTAAGTATTCGGTTTCCCAAGCGATATCACAACAAATACTTGCTATGTTTTCTCGGCTCTTTTCCAAATTACTTCGCTTTCCAGGGCGCCATGAATTGCTTTGGGCTGGTATTTGTTTTAAGTTTTCTCCAAACAAGAAAATCCCCTTTAACTTTATGAGCTTTCCCTTCAAGATTGGCAGTTTTCCCGTTTTGTATCGAACGGAAATCTGAAGGCACTGGACTGGGTAACAGCTGCGAATTTAAGCGTTCATCTGTTTATGGCCTTGTTTTAATTTATGATGTAAAGTTTTGAAAACAATATTTTTTCCGTTCGAAATTTCTGTCGCAAGAACACACTGGAGAATCTTGCAGATTCGCTCAGGCAAAGCTTCTTGGAGTGGAACAGTAGTCCATGCGGTGTGTTGTTTGTAATTCAACTTTCTCACTGCCAATTCTATGATTAAAAACGCTAATTCCCCGTCTATATGCCTGAGACCATCTGCTCCGCGCTTTCCAGGTGTGTATATATTCACTAAAAATTATACTGCTAACAACTGTAAAAGGCCGAGATAAATTGATTCGGATTTGGCAGCGCCAAAAACCTTTAAAATAAGAAAGGGAATTTACTGTACCACTGTTATTTACAAGACTGACATTGGAAACTTCGAGAATTTTGTGCTGCTGGTTAATGTCTTTCGTAAATTCCCTTAACATCAAACGGAGACAAATTTAGCAATATCTCTAGGGGCCCAATGCGTGGAGTCTACTAATTAAAACCTTTCCCCCCTCGACACTTTTCTCATGAAGTAAAATACTAAATTTGAAAATTTCAAATTTAATCTTGGCAGTGTATCTCCAGCGGTTATCCATTTGTAGATGTACGCGTTCTCATGATTCCAAATACCCCTACATTGTCTGTCTCAGAAGCTATAAAGAGTCCACACAGACTTCATGATAAACACCGCAGAATTCGAAGTTAAACATAAAAAACAATTATTAAATTCATGCTTACCATAATCTCCGGCCGACACAGACTCCTCGCAAGAAAGCCTTCGCCGTTTTACTAAGAAAGAACGCGGCATCGGGACTTGGGGATTATTGCTGTCAGTTCTGGTTAAAGTAACTTTCTTCCGCACTCGCTAAGCTATCGGACCGAGTGGTACATTTCCAGATGTATTCACAACAGAACCGTGCAGTATTAAAATAAACTCGATAGCGGCCTCGTTTTCGTGCACTTTGCTCCAGCCGGCCAGACACGTGAATTATCCGAGCGATCTAGATTAACTTCCGGTTACATTATGATTAAAGGTTCGAAAACTAATAAGTTTACTGCTTTTAATTATAATCTTATTTGTTTCAAGTCTTATTCTCGAAAAACAGCTCGGAAGCTCAGAGCGCAATGTAAAAACAAATTGCATTTCATTTCTGGTCCGCTCGGTAGTTCACTCAACACATGCGCTATGTTTAAAACCTCACTCATTTTACATCACTAAGAGTCTTCCGATTGGTTTGCCTACATTTATTTTTCCATTCCGTTATTTCAGTTTAACGAATTGGTTCATTTTTAATATTTCATTAGTTGTCCGCACGATACCTGTTTAATCGAGTAACTTCTGCACAGTATATCTGAGCTCTAACGCCTTCTGATGTGTAACAGTATATATGTGCGAAATCGAAGATATGAATACATTTTAGTTGTGTGTGTGCAGGTTGTCAGCTTTTGTGTAATTGTCACAAATTTTAGAGTGCGCCTTGCAATTTGCGGTTTGTAATCGATTGATTGCAATAAACAACCCTAGCACCCCCGAGCATTGAGAATTATGAAGAGTCCACAAATGCGACAACCCATTGTAAACAGTGAGATCGGATCTCAAAAATCTTATCGCCGTAAGTTTGAAAGATAAGCAATTTGCGATGTTCGAAATAATGAACAATATCACTAAGACTAAGTTAAAAGATATGTACTGCATTAATTATTTATGTTTATATTTCTTGCTTTTTATATTTGGGGAATAAACTGGCGCGAGGACATACTACTTACTGAAGGATAAAATAGATCAAATTCACCACTATGATAAGTGAAATACAACATCGATTAAATGTATTTATTGCATAGCGAAGCTGGTAAGGTTTGATAGACTTCTAATGCCGAATTTTCAACGGATTGCTTAGAGCACTGAATACCAACAGCAACAATAAAAATGAACAACAACAACGCGAAGAATAACAAGATAAACCGCAACAACAGTAAACCCCAATGGCAGTCTGGACATGGAGTTAGGACAAACCACAAGCTGACTGACCTCAGTTACTCATTACATATAGTAATTCGCGTTATTTAAATTTAATACACTGTATATATCTCTAATGAATCCCTATTAGAAGAAAGCTGAAGCTCAAATAATTAATTTTTGTCTTCTTCTTCCTCCAACTACGTCTCGGCAAAACAGCACTTTCGAGCCTTAATTGACGTTTCCACCATTAACTACCATGATTCCTTGCGCTTCCCTGTCTATCTGCTGAAGCTGGTTGGTCATTTGATGCAAACTACTTCACGTAGGCAATAAAAAAATTTAATGCTTCTTCGCACTTTATTCCTTTAGAATTACTACACCTTCATTGCTATTACGTCTTCAATTTCAGTCAATGAATAGTTCCTATTTCCATCCGCGATTGTTCTTTTCTTCCTTATAATTTCGGCAAATATATTTTCTGACAACTTAAATTGTTCTCAGAGAATCAGATTGCCGAGAGAGAAGAGGTTACCGGTCGCTATTGTCATTATCATTGTCTTCCTTTTCATCTTTATTATCATTATTGTTGTTATCCCTCATTATCATTATCATCATCATCATCATCATCATCATCATCATCATTATCATCGTCATCGTCATCGTCATCGTCATCGTCATCGTCATCGTCATCGTCATCATCATCATTATCATCATCATCATCATCATCATCATCATCGTCATCATCGCCATTGGTATCACCATCATCGTCGTTATCATCATTGGTATCATTATCGTCATCATCGTCATCGTCGTAATCATTGGTATCATTATCGTCATCATCGTCATCGTCGTAATCATTGGTATCATTATCGTCATCATTGTCATTATCATCATCGTCATTGTCGTCATCATTGGTATCATTATCATCATATTCATCATCGTCATCATCGTAGTCTGTACGCTGGGGTGTGCCCCATGTGTGTAGAGCCCGTAGTGGAGGTAATGATAACGTCATGTGCTTTGTACATCAGTAGAACTTTTGGCAATACGAACGTGTCTTCCAACAGCCGGTAGGATCTGACAAGGTTGGGGCCAGGGAGAGGATGTACAGGTTTGTGCCTCAGTGAGTTGGTGTGCGACCTTTCGGAGTGCAGGGTCCCCAATTCCTCAATTCGAAACTCGGTAACCCCTGGCTCCAGCACCTCTCTCGGCTTCTCTGTTCAGTGTACTCTGCATGCTAACTAATTAACGGAGCACTGACATAACGAGCGGCTAGAGGGCGCACCGTCGTGTCGGCTTCCGTTGATACCAGTAGACAGGTTCTTCGTTTCATCGTTTGCCTCTTTAAGCTTCGTCTTCACAAGCGATGTAAGGAACGGAACTGCAATCGGAGCATAAGGACTCTTCCATACACATTCTGTAAAACGGAGACGGAATATAACATATGAAAAACTTCCGTTCTTCTCGGTTCCGTCTCTGTTTTACAGTGTTTGCATGGAAGAGACCTTATGCTCCGCTTGTGCCTCCGTTCCTTACGTTGCTCGTGAAAACCGAGCTTTATGGTTTCGTATGGGCCGCCATTCCTTATCCTATCCAGCACTTCCGTTCTCCGCCACCAGGAGGCTTCTTCTTTTCACTCTTCCCAAGATCAGTAGAGGAAACGATCGCCGTGGCGAAGAGTATGTCCAAGACAGGTTCTCTAGCTCCTACTAATGATTGTTAAAATGGACTTCTTCTCACCAACACGCTAAAGTACCTCATCCTTACACTCTTTGGCGGACCAGAAGATATTCAGGTCGTTTCTCCAAAGCTACATCTCGCTACATCTCGCATAATCCCCGTATATCCTCTTTCCTTGAGCAGTTGAAGACCAGAACTCGGCACCATTGTGGTAGTCAGTGATGACATTTTCTTCATCAGCTCGAGGCTCAAAGCCTTGCCACCATTCTTTACTGCTAGAGAATTCTCGATCTGATATCTTGCTTTCAGTAACGTGCAGTGTGATCAAGCTCCCAAGATTTATTGTGAGGTGTGTCACTTGACTTACTTGTTCTCCTTCAAGGAAGATTATAAATTCTTCAGCAGGCGTCTTACTGATTTTATCACCTTGGTTTTCTTCGAGTTGATCTTCATACCATATTCGACCGCGATCTCCTCCATTTTATCTAGCATGTGCTAAAGATCTTCAACCGAACTTGTTCGTGGTGCTAGATCATCTGCCGATATTGCATGCACTGTCTTGTCTCTCACTCGAATATACCTTCGTTCACATCGCTTAAAACAACCCTTAACATGACTTCTGCATATATGTTCACTAGTAGTAGAGGTACTTGATCCGAGAATCCTTGTCTTGTGCCCTGACCAATCACTGCTGGATTTATCAAGTCGTCGTTCACCCTGACTCTTGTACTGTGTCCCACATATAGCCCCTGAATCAGACGCCGATCGCGTTAGTCAATGCCTATGGATTTCAGAACTTCCAGCAGTTTCACTCAGTTAACTCTGTCAAAGACCTTTTCACAGTTTACAAAGCACACGTATACATCCTGTTTGTGGTCGATGCATCTTTCACTGAGTCTCGCTGAGTAGTCTCCCAGCTACAATAGCATCTCTATACATCAACCTGGAAAGGCACACCCTGTAAGAGAGGTCGATGTGCTGGTCAGCACCCGTGTCTTTAATGGTACTGATTGCAGCAACACTTCTCTTAAAGGCTTCAAGAGGGGGTGCTACTACCACGACCGCCAGAAAGCTGTTCCACTGTTTCATTGTTCTAGGTAGAAAGATTTCAGATGGGAGAATAAAAGAATTAGGATGACTGAGAACGTTTTTAGACATTCAACATGCTTCTCCTCGTTTTCAATGAATTCCCTTTGGTTGTTCTTGTGACTTGGTGCATAACACGTTTGCCTTTAGCAGCAGACACCACTTGTTCTTCTGTTCAGCTTGGTGGCAGAGATAATCTGCCTCTTTGATCAATTCCTTGGTTATTTTCTCAAGCTTTCTCTTCTTTCGCTTTGCAAAATGCAGCTCTTCCTCCAGTTTTTTATTTTCTTTTCCTTGCTCACTGGTCTGCTCTCGTTTGTTTTTCTGATCATTCTGATCCTGGTATCTGGTGCGGGCACGCCTACAACAATCCAGTAGTTCCTTTGTCACTGACTCCTATAAAGGTGAATTTGCCGAAAGTACACCAAGGTTATATATATAATTAGTTTACAGAATATCACTGTTCTCAGAAAAACCCCGTTCCAATGACGATTGGCCATGTGATAGTGTAAGCAGTTCCTTTATGATTTACCACAATCATACATACTCCGGACTCTGACGAATCTTCTTATATATAGGAATGATTGTAGAATCCTTTGTCATCTTTTTTAATTTCTGACATTAGAGACTTTTGGCTGCTGAAGAACTGTGTCCTGACTGCAATTCGGTGACTCTACCTTCTTGGTAATGAGATGCTGCAACCGATTTAAACACTTGAGAGACTGTTGATTCAGTTGGCTGTTGGCCATGTATTTTAGATCAAGGCACACAAGATTTCGAACTACTGAATACTGCAGCAAGCAGCTCTCTAACAGCTTGCTGGACAGCTTCTTCAGCAGCACAAGACACTCGCATTGGACTTCTTGGTTTCTGCATCTTGAAGAATCATTTTGCAACCAAACCAGACATTAACCTGCCTTGCAGGCACAAATGTTTCCTTGTCAAATACATCGATTCTTTAATTGCTATCTTGGCAACCGTTGTTGCTTCATTAAGGCCACTTTTCTTGACAAACCTTTCCAAGGTTGAAGATAAAATAAAGTGGAACTCATATGCTATAAATGGGAGCTTCGGTTGATCTGTTTGGAATTTCTTTACAAATTGCAAGAAGGCTCTTGCAAATGTGATGAAACATGTCAATTTGGCAGCAATCGACAAGTCTTGGGCATGCTCTTTGACATTCTAAATGTTCGACTTGCAGGAATCTTGTAAGAGAATGAGCATAGTTCGTGATATTGGGCTACATTTTTAGTGGCCTTTCAGCAACAGGTACATTCTCTAACCGGGGTGTACTACAGAAAATGACATTGCGCCCAGTTAGTCTCATAGTCATCACGCCTTGCTGATGAATCTGCAAACACATACTTTTGGAACTTCCCTAAAAGGCTGTCTAGTTTCCATCCAGTAGCGTTATCGCCTAACTTGAAAACACCGTGAACAACATGCAGACCGCAGAAACCAGCATTGAATAAAGCTGGGTGAAGGTCAGGATGAGTAAGCACTCTGTCTGCCAAATTATATTTGAACAGAACAACTACGTGTTCCTCAAATAAAACACAAATCAGTAACTGATTACCAGTAGGATACCGAAAATGTGCGCAATTCCACAATTGGTTTCAGCTCCATTAAATCCTACACCAACTGTAAAACATTTTAGTAGGAGTCACCCACCGTGTGAGCACAGTTAGTAAAAGGTAAGGAAGACCAAAACTCTTCAAGAAACTTCCAGTTGGTGTTCAGCCTATTCATGGAAATTTGGTTAATATTGGTAATGCTTAATTTTCCTAAAGCCGATTTAAAACTTTCAAGTAAATCTGCAGCTCTTGTATGGCCAAGAAATTGAGAGCTCTGGTATCTTGACACAATGTTTTTTCTTGGTTATCCCAAGACCGCATTGTTGGGTCTAGACTTTTGCGCATAAAATTTGGTCATACGTTTCTTTCACCCACGGTTTACAGTTTTCTTTTAAAAACCTTTGGGTTTTCAAAATTAGAATCTCAACTGCTGAGTTATCCACGGGGCATCATGCGGTCGTGTTTACAAGAACTGTGTAAAGACTAGATTTGACAAAATTATCATTCATGTAAAATTGCCAATTTACTCAGTTATGATTTCGCTCTATCGTCCTCCCGCACCGTATTTTCGTACAGACTTGAGAACTCAAAATCGAATAATACTGATTATGAGGAGTGTTGTTTTATATTTATTTTTGTATATTATGATACTTCTGCTTCGGTCGATCGTGCTAGTAAACTGATAGTATGCTTCTAGCAGTGTTCAGCATTTTGGGAAATTATACCAAAATTACGCTGCTTCGTTTTTAAGCCAAATAAAGACCGGAGCTATTTGTACATTGTAGTGCATATTCAGTTTAATATCTGTTGAATACCCAAGATCCG
>JANSTR010133290.1:0-19685 GCA_025434805.1 Antipathozoanthus remengesaui | reverse complement strand
TACAAACCTTCTGCCAGCTTTCTTGAAGTATAATACAATATAGCTAGTCCCAGGGTAACCATGAGCTAATTGTCGAGTAATGGACTGGGGAGAACACTAACGCACTACACGATACAAACCTTCTGCCAGCTTTTTTGAAGTATAATACAATATAGCTAGTCCCAGGGCAACCATGAGCTAATTGTCGAGTAATGGACTGGGGAGAACACTAACGTACTAGACGATACAAACCTTCTGCCAGCTTTCTTGAAGTATAATACAATATAGCTAGTCCCAGGGTAACCATGAGCTAATTGTCGAGCAATGGACTGGGGAGAACATTAACGATACTTAGAGTGCGAGTAGTCTCTTCATTTCCACAAAATAAGTAGAAAGAAATAAAATTAACGCGGCAACATTTGAGCTACTCGGTGGTGATCGACTGCGGACCACGAGAACCACACTCGCGCCCACAATTCTCGTAGCCCGCAGTCACTCACCAATTCACTCGCATTTTCACCGCTCGCTTTGAAATTTCACTCAATGGATTTCTGAGGAAATGAATGAAGCTGCTCGCAGTGTACACGATACTCACCTCCTGCCAACTTTCTTGAAGTATTCTATTATATATACCCTCAGGACATTTTTTAGGTTTCTGTAAGCGGTATCCATTCATTATCTGTAACAAAACACATCAGAACAATAAACAATAGATATGAGTAGCGACTACGAAGTGCGATTTCCAAGTTTCATAAGAAAGGGATAGCCAGACAGACACAGATCGGGGGGGGAGGGATTCTCCCCACAATTGGCTATACGGGTATGTGCGTTCTTTAGGGTATGGTTTCCATACCGATTTTCTGGAAAAGATATCGCTTTTTATGAGAATTTCTCTGCCATAAAAAGTTCTCTCTTTTATAGGATACCATTTTGCAATTTTGCCTGAAATAAGGTATAGAAAACTTGCCGTTTTTGGTCTGGAATAGGAGCAAGGTTTGAGGGATTGGGCCGTACACCCCTACACCAGAATTTGGGCGAGTACTTTAACTCCCCCCCCCCCTCCCCCTCGGGACACAAATGGACAGACTGCTAATGAAGTTTGTGCTCCTTATTACTGATAAATTTGCCCAATCAGCTTGTTTGATAGTATTTACGACGATCTGATAGAAGGACTAAACCTGAGAGGTCCAGTGCGACGGAGTACGATTATTTATTCAATCCAAATCATTATTAACCCTTTCAGCCAAGAGCAATTTATCAAGATCTAACTTCTCCTTACATAACTCATAACAAAAAAAGTATAACTGGTAACGAGAAATAAGAAATTGATCAAGTGGAATAAACTGTGGAAATTGAAAAGACAAATTCTCCCAAACTGCTTATACAGAAAGTATGGAGCTCAGTTGGGAGAATTTACCAACACGTCATTTGTCGTGCTTGGGGTTTAAAAAGGGTTAAACTGCATTTTGTATTATTTTTTTCATTATCGGTATCGATTGAACCTGAAACAAAATATAGGACTGGGTTTGTCCACCCAAACAATCCCAGAAGGCAGTGCCCATCCAAGTTGTTTAGACAATCCATCCTTTTAAACAATCTTCCGGCCTGACCTTATTGGTTTTGCACAATGCGTGTGATTTTATTTTATCCAAGAAACAATGCGATTGGTAAAATACATTATCTGAATCACACCACAGTCTGCACTCACTAATGACTGTGTATTAATTACTACTTGTAGCGGTGCTTTCTGGGACTGTTTGGGTGGCCAGTCCCCAGTTCTATTTTCATTTCCGGTTCGTCAATCTTGTGAGTAAGATAAATGATAAGTGTTAAAGTGAGTGAGACTCGCGTACCTATTTTCGGTCTCAACCACCTCCAGCAGTTTGATCACGTTCGGGTGATGTGCCATTTGCAGCAGGCGAGCCTCACGGCGCATGTTCTTGGCAACATATGGGTCTTCTTGAGCAAGTTTCTTATCTATTATTTTGACTGCAACCTGAAATAAGACATCGGGTTACGGTCGGATAAATCGTGTTTTTTTTATTCACCTTTCGGCGCACGGGAGGGGGCAGACGAAAAGGTTAGAGGAAGGGGTGGTCAAATCTCTTCAAGAATTCTGTCCCGCGGGGTACTCCCATATTTTTCGTGGTCGTAACTTAATTCACAAACTATTTTTCTAGTCCGTCATTTCGCGGCAAAGCTGTTTGCTGTGTCTGTATTAAGCGTTTTAGTCATCCCGAAATGACAGGCGTCTAGAGGCTTCTACAATTTTTCTACGCATTGATCGGACACCCGAAAAGCTACTATTCCACAAAAATTATGAGTTTCGCACGTTCAACCCTAAAAGAGACCACAGGCAACGATTTTATTGATTATTCCCTAAAAGATTGGCGATATGTATTCCCCCTGTCCAGTCGATATAGGAGTATATACCCGGCGATATCTGTATGGAAACCTGTTATAAACCTGTTGCAAATTTAAATTCAAATTCAATAATCACAAACCTGTTGTAAATCTGTTATAAATTCAAACTTATTTTAATCATAAGTGATCTCCCTGACATACTGAAACAGAAACTAAAAAGCTACGATGTGCAGCGCGATTTTTTTTGAGGAAATGTATCGAAGCGATGCGTGTACAAATCGGGGGTTTAACTGACCATCGCATTACTTCAGTTTGGATATCAGCGTTTACTGAAAACATGTATGTTTAATTTGAGTCCGACGACTGCCACTTCGTATTTGGTCGAGCCTGAACGATGAGTAGAATGGGACCGAATACAGCCCGCGCCCTTTTGCAATCACGTGTTTGACAAGAGGTCAAAATCCGATCGAACAAACAAAAATGCAAAGCCAACTTTAGCTTTACAGCTACTGAACTATTCTGCACCAATGCCAAGAAACTAAAGACGTTTTTGATATGCAGCTGTAAGAACTAAAGAAGTCCGACGAATATAAATGATATCATTATTTTAAATGTTTAGTTTTTAAAAATGTTTAAAATAATTGCGGAGAGAAGACCACTTTCCCATTTTCCGGTCTTTTTGATGTCAACGTTCGTACTGAAACCGCTTCATATCTTCAAAATCGTGGCATTGCAGTTCAGCAGAAGGCCAACACTTGCCCAAAGGATCAAACGAGTTCATTGGAGTACTGAGGTTTAGGAGTTTTGAAGAGTCTTGTTGAAACAATCTTAAATGGGAAAAAAGATTCAACTGTACCAAATGCAATATAAACATTAAACAAAACTTCAAATTCAAAAACAAAACAGATGTTTTTGTTGTTACACTTAAAACGTCTTGAGAGTGGTCACGAAATAATAAAGATAATGCTGAAGATTAATTTGATATTGAAGATTACATCTAGTCTGAAAGTGAAAATTATCCATTTTCAAAGTTATTTGCAGAAATGAGACCGGTTTGTAACCCATTAATTTTATGTGTAAGGAGCGTCAGATCGCAAAAATGCCAAAATGGTTTTGTTTCCGCTGAACAAACCAAACATTCTAGGCTGCGCAGCAACTTTCCCTGCATTTAATAAATTCCAACCATTTAAACCTCGCCGTTACTTGAATACCGAGCGAGGTCTAGCAGCGCATTGTCGACAGTGCACAATAATGTCGTGCGCCCTTCTTCCGTCAACAAACTAAATAAGAAAACTTGATGCGGCCATTTTATCCCGCAAATGTAAACTTTATCTAAATATTTATACAATTTTGAGACAAGTTTATCTTAAACTACTCCAGCTTCTGACGAATATTCAACCTGATATCAAATCCTTCAACAGAAAATACTCAAGTTTCTGGACCGCCGGCTACGAAATACTATTTCAAATAGCTTGCTGGGTATTTCATCAAGCAGTGTATTGTACATGGGGTATTCGTGTTAGCAATGTATAGAGTTTCTAGTTTCGGAAGGTAGCATTGCGTATTCTAAAAGAATATAGGCTTTTTGTTGACAGCTATAGAGGAACAAGAGCGGAATTTCATTCATAATTCAGTGATCAGTACCGCGTGAGCAGTGGGATTCTTAAATATTTATCGAGATCATATGATTAAAAAGATCTCCGACTCAGCCGATCATGATCATTAATTATTACGCATAACAATAAGGCTATTTTAATAGCATGTAAGTGAAATTTCCATACAAGAATAATGTTGCTAGATAGAGACAACATCAAAGTGCAAATCTTTGTACAAAGAAGCAGAGAATGGCTGGTGCCGTACTGGTCTGTTCAGACTACATTTCACAATAGCACACTAGTACACACGAGATACAGAAGTGACAAACGCTCAAAAACAACGGGTCGATAATCTACTGTCCATTACAATACCTTCTCTCCCGTTAGGATGTGAAGCCCTTGCTTGACGCGGGCAAAGGAACCAGAGCCAACTGTTTTCCCAAGAAGATAATTTCCAACTCGTTTTCCACGGAGAAACTTCTTGATCTCCTCACGGGAAACTTGAACAACGGCGGGCGGCAAAATGCCATTCTTGTGAGAAATACTATCAGCCATTATATCTCCAACTTCTTCTCTTTTCGAAAACATGATCTTAGGAAGCTCTGTTTTCATAATTTACGATAATTCATATTTCCGACGAAAAGAGTCTGACGGATTCTCAGCGTTGGTTTAAGATTTGTTTGTTTGATGTTGGACGTGCCAAGCCGTCGACACGATTTGAATGTGTAAGTTGAACCGAATATTCCGTATTACATGCCAAGTGTCAAACGTGACAGCTCGTTAAACATTAAGCAAAGCTGTTTTATATTCGGCCGTCAATCAGGCGAATTATCAAAACGTTACGAGTTAAGCGAGAATCAAAAAAGATGATTTTGTGCTTTTTTAAGTGTTTGGTTTTACATATTATACGAGATGGTCTGCTCTTTTCTCATAATCAAGTTGTACTTGAGCCAGGACTGAAGTCTCGTGTCAAGGCGCAATTCTCAATATCAAAGTATTGCAACAAACAGAAACAAAACAAAGGACACTTACTTAGAATGTAAATTAACGCCCAATAGGCTAAAATTATCTGCTCAGTGTCTGTTTGATCATCGAGCACGTGCACACGAAATATATTGCTCGACTGGGGAAGATCTAACTCAAGAGAGGCAATAGATGACGGGAAAGGTAGTTTTCTATCATTTTCTCTTTTTTTTCAATTTCAAAGTTGTAAAGCTATTGGAAAGCTCAATAGTCAAACCGTAGGTATTGTTTGTTTTGGATTAGACTAAAAAAATCAGTTCATGGGCAGCTGATCAGTCCGAAATCAGGTGCGGAACTAAACAGTTTCAGGTCCTGTTTTGTCGGCTCTTTCAATTCAGTCTTTGACTTTGAGTGCGTGCGTCTGCAGCTAGCGCGCGCTCGTTTACCATTACAGATATCTGATGATTCATTTCAACAGTACGACTACGACAGGTAGTTGCAAAACGACCTCCTGGCCGCTTCACCCGATCCATATACATCATTACATGTATTTATAGCGTTCAATACAGTCTATAGTCTATACAGAAGGACGCAGAGCCGGCATTTATATTGTAGGCATGCTATTACTGACCGATATATAATAGCCGATACTTTATTACAAAATATTGTAGAAATAGAAAACGAGTTTAGTTCACGAAAGAAGTGCAGTGGCAAAACACGTTTTTTCACGGAACTGAGTAAGCGGGAGAGTTTTCTATTTTTTTATAAGCTACAGGAAAACAAAGTATGCGAATCATGTTGTATGGAGAATCAAAACGCTGCAAAGCCAATAAAAATGCGCGTTATACCTGCTCTATCTTATAATGCAAATAAATACTGTGACAAAAACTGACATGGCTTATGATCTTATACGCAGAAGTGCTCAATACATATACATACGGATATAATATTGACAATTTTCTACAACTTACAAGGCCATTCCCGCACCCCAGTTATTTTTATGCTGGCAGTCTTTTTCGAGAAAAATATAGAGTCGGCCGGGTCGGATAAAAAAAAAAGTTAAAAAATATCGGCTATTAATCTCTTGCCTGCATAACATTTACGATAGGTTGCTTTATTTTAACGTACAGTGTTTTTATTTATCGTAAATTTATAACTTTGCAGTGTAAATGCCGAATTTGATAATATAAAACAACTGGTTCGACATGTTGCGTACAAAAATTATGAATTACAATAAATTTACATCATACTTTTAAAGCTTGTGCCATAAGATAAAATCAACTTGTATCGGCATGTTATTTACATACAATATTAACTGTTTCTACTTCTTCTATTTTTTTTTTGGCAAATTTCAAACTTCTGAGTCGGCCGGACGACTGTGAATGGCCTAAAGCATGCAGCTTTGTTTAACTAGGGTAACAGTGACAGTAATACAACCGATAAGTTTGTGGCCTTCTGTGCGCCCTTTACCAAGAATTCGAACGATGTTTAACATTAACTAACAGCAAGTTTTATTAGTAAAACTAAAAATTAAAATTGCTGAAAATGTTCGAAATGGCGGTCCGAAATCGATTGTGTGATAAACATCAGATCCCAGAATCTCCTCTGGAAACGTGAACTGATTATTTCCGGTTAAAAGTTTGAGATAGCAGATATCTTTCTACCTCTCTCTTCCGACGCTACTTTCATTTCACTGAATGATACAAGCAAAGAGGATAACAAAACTAAATAATTTCAACAGATGACCACGCCTGCAGATCGCCGAAAAAGTTCGATGTGGTAGTAGCAATGGTTCTGTCCACCAGCATGAGCGAAGCCAAGTTCAGAGAAGTGAAAACGTTCTTGGAGACCTTTGTTCAGCAGTTCGATATTGGATCCACTGAAAGCCGATTTGGTATGTTTAGTTATTCTTCTAACGCCTTGCTGATCAACACTCTCACGGATACAGATTCTGGTAACGCAAAGGCTATTGAGGAGGCCGTATTGAGTTTGTCATACCTCCAAGTTGGCACGCGCATAGACCAAGCTCTCAGAATGGCAGATGAGAAGTTTTTTGACGCCAGTTCTGATCGCGCTGATGCTCAAAAGATCCTAGTTCTGCTGACGGATGGAAACACCATCAAGGACTCTGAAACTTACTCTACAGTACTCACCCCACTGAAGGTAAGTTAAAATGTTTGATGTGCACAACGAACAACTGACTGCCAGAAGACCTGGCAAGAGGCAAATTGTTCCAAAATAGATTTAATCCTTGCTACTGAAACAGGTGTAAGCACATACTACTTTACCCAAGCTTTTGCTGTCGATAGATAACGTTTGAGAAACAAAGATTGACTTCACCAACCATGTATCTAGAAAATGCACCGTCTGCATTCAATACCACATTACTGTAGAAAATATATTTGAGAATCGGCGGTCGTTGCCATAGGTTTGCGAGCATGCGGTAATCGGGTTCAAGTCATCCACGCTAGGTATTCACTGTAATCATTCATTCTAACAATCCAATCTAGATATCTATTCCAGTTATCCACTGTAGGCATCCACTTTAAGCATGGCTATATATTCCAGTGATCCAGTCAAGTCATCCACGCTAGGTATTCACTGTAGTCATTCATTCCAACAATCCAATCTAGTTATCTATTCTAGTCTTCCACTGTAGGCATCCACTTTAGACATCCACTCTGGCCATGCATTCTAGTGATCCATTCTAGTGATCCACTCTAGTCATTCGCACTTGGTATTCACTCTAGTCATTCATTCTAACCATCCATTCTAGTTATATATTCTAGTCATCCACTTTAGTCATATCGATTCTGGCCATGCATTCTAGTGATCCACTCAAGTCATCTACGCTAGTTGTTCACTCTAGTCATTCATTCTAACCACCCATTCTAGTTATCTATTCTAATCATTCACGTAGTCACCCATTCTAGTCATCCACTGTAGTCACCCACTGTAGTCATCCACTATAGATGTAGTAACACACTGTAGTCATCCACTATAGATGTAGTCACCCACTGTAGTCATCCACTGTAGTCACCCACTGTAGTCATCCACTATAGATGTAGTCATCCACTGTAGTCATCCACTGTAGTCACCTACTGTAGTCATCCACTATAGATGTAGTAACACACTGTAGTCATCCACTGTACATGTAGTCACCCACTGTAGTCATCCACTGTACATGTAGTCACCTACTGTAGTCATCCACTCAAAGTCATCCACTCTAACCCTGCTCATCAATTCCTGGAAGTTTTGAATTAAGTTTTGCCGTGTGTATGAATGAATTGTTGTTGTAAAATGAATTATATTCCAGATATTGATTTCATTAAACGCAGGCGAAGAACGTAAAGGTGGTTGCAGTTGGAATCGGACAACAAATTGATGTTTCGCAACTGAAGGCAATTGCCATGGGTTTGGAGAAAAACGTGATCCACGTGACCGAAGTAGAGCAATTGGTTGGAGTTAAGATGGAAGAACTGGTAAAGGCAGCTTGCAACGACGAGGAGTGATAAAGGTGTTATGGCAAGCGCTATCACAATTTAAAATAAATCCAACATAAATTTAAAATGTCTTTTCAGTATATTCATTTCATGTACATTTTATGGTAACCTGGTAATGCGATTTGATATATTTCTAAACCACATACCTACCCATTGTTCCCTTTTGGTTTAATTAAATAAACTCACACTCTAAATGGAAGATGACCACCAGCCCATATATATCCCATAATGTTCGACGCCCAATCTTACATATTAACAACACACATAAATTTGTTCCTTTTCTTGGTTTCAAAAGCAATACCAAAAAAACAAAATAATAATATGTCGGCTAATTGTTAATTTTTCGGACGAATATACCAGCCCCTCGTAAAGAGTTTATAAATTTACTATATATATCTATCAATAGCTTGGACTGGCACTATCCATACTGAAAAATATGGCGGCTGTACATATGACCACAATGTCTTGCGAACTCAATGTATAGCTGAACGTGAAAGTCCATTGTTTGGAAAACGTTTCCATGCAATAGCAACATTGTGTATGCTAGGGTTGAAGTTTTTAGATCCTTTCTATACGGTTTTATGAGCGTTTTCGTGTTTTTCTTGTGCACTAGGAGTTATGGGTAAATGTATCAACCACCATCTTTTTTGTTACGGTTATATTTAAAATTATTAATTAATAGATTGTTATTTTCTCCTATCTTATAAAAAATAAAATGAAAATATTTAGCCAACTGTCTAGTATACCCTCTGGCTATCACGTTTGGCTAGGTAACACTATTTCTGAACATTTTCCTTTATGTATTTCTTTCTGTACATTAATAATAAATAAAATACTGTTATTGTTGTTGTTATTGTTGTTGTTATTGTTGTAGTTACAGTTTTCGCGCAACTCAATATTACCAATTTTCCTAATTAAAAACGCGTGGGAGACTAGCACTACTAGATATTTGCAGATAGTGCCTGGGGTCACCGCTAGTTATGAAATTATGACATGGAGAGTGCTATTCCCTAGTTCGAACTGAAATCACTCAATCATAATCTCTTTTCCTCTTTTTACAGATAATATACGACAGGATACACAGATACATATATATCCTGCAGAGATGGCCACTTTTTTGAGTTTCACATGTAATATTTCAGTGATTCCCCTAACATCACCCTGGAAGCTTTAAAGGTTCAAAAGCAAACCTTCATTTGATATGGATTGACATGGCATTCGGAAATATAATCAGTTCTTGTTGTACTTTCAATAAGGCGTAATCACATGGCACCAACTTGGTTTCCATGGCAAACGTAGCCATAAAAGCTGTTCTAAAGTTTTTAAGTTTTTCAGATTGTATTTGGGTTTCAGGTATTTTATTGAAAATGATGAGAAAACAGCATAAAGTTAATGAGAACGAGAAATAAGTAGAATCATCATAAAATTGTCAGTATTGTCACTCTTTAGAAAACAGTTGAAAGTTCGAAGACAACACACAAATTTCGCGACTCACTGTGCTGACATCATCGGTCGTTACATCATTAGTTGTGACTTCATCTAATTAGTGTCAAAAGGAGATCAGCTTTTGGTAATCGGCTAAGCAACAATCAATGATAGCCAAAACAATTAAAGGTTTTGATCCCCGGCTTCGAGGGTTAATTCTAGATTTAACCCTCGGACAAACGAGCTATTTAAGCTAAGTGGGGAGGGGGAGGGGGGATTTGGATCCCCCATGATTTCTCAAACGGTTTCACATAAAAGATCAAGCTTGGGAATGTGAGCAGCTCTTGATTATTTAATTACTTTTTATAACAACAATTAAGTTTTAATTAAGGACTGTTACTATGGCAGCAGCCGTTTGACAATATGTCCGCCATTTTGGACGCCATCTTGGAATTTTCAAAAATTGTATTTTCACCAAAACTGCAGCAAATTTTCTTGAAATTAGTAGAAAACATATATTTACTGCCTGAAATAAGATTATAATTAAGAATAGAGGGGAAAAGAAGAAATTTAGAGCAAATTTTGTCAAGAAATGATTTAATTTCGCATAAATTATAAATGGTAACGCCATCTAATTAACGTCAAAAAATGTGTTCATTATTTGATTACAGATACTGAAAGTTTCGTTTTGATTGTTTCAAAGCTAAGATTTTGAGGTTGGGAAAACCTTGGGGGTACCAACCTGACCCTCCCCCTCCCCCTTTGGACGTTCGAGGATTAATGTTGTTTTTCACTTGTGAGATAAGCACAAACATAAGATACCTGAATAACAAAGAAAAAGGCAGAAGAACACCACGTTCAAGCTTTTAAGAATTTCTCGCGCACTTAATATTTATTTATATTACCCATTTCTAATTACTATGTCATAAATATCGTTATATATCTCCTCTTTACATTATACACATGTAATATGTTGTTCGGTTATATGGGAACAGCGTTTATTATCATTTACAGCGATAAAACCTTTAATTACATGAAGCCTAACCAGTGTGTAAGGGAGCTATGGAGAAATTAATAGAAATCTGGCAATTGTTTCGGGCTTAAAGGGTTAAGGATGGTTCATATTAGCCACTCTACCACGACAAGTCCTATTTTATTCTTTTGATATGAACAGTATTTGTTGTTGATTGAGTGTTGGGATGAGATACAAGTAGCTCATGAACCGGTTCAATATTGCGCAGCAATCGGGGCAGGAGGTCTCCAGTACGATTCTTTTTGACATCAACGCCTGCTTTGAAGAATTTCCTCTGAACCGTATAGTATAGCCTTAATACCCATAACACAGAGCAATGACAGAAGGAGTAGGAATAATAAAGTGCACAACAAAGGCCTCGATTTTAGTAGTTGAATTTCTGTTATCTGCGTTAAAGAAAGTTGCTTTGCCTTTAATTTTTCATTAACCTTTACTTTACCTATTTATTTACCTCTACCTTTACTTCGACCTTTACATCTACTTCACTTTACGTCTACCTTTACCTCTACCATTGCCTTTATCTCTTACCTCTAATCTTTACCTGTACTTTACTTATACCTTCATATTTACCTCTACCTTTATCTCTACCTCCATTTACCTCCATCTCTATACCTTTACCTTTACCGCTGGTACTATTTCTACCTTCTTTTTCATCTCTATTTCTACCGTTACCTTCACCTATTATTTACCTTAACCATTTTTTCTACTTTTACCATAAGCGTGATCTTGAGCTTTTTGGTAATCTATGTTTGCAGTGATGGGTTTAGCACTTGTCGCAGTGGTTACCGACATAACAAAATTTACATACTTTTGTTTCAAAAGATTGATTACTAGTTGGCATTTTCTGTAGACATCGTAATTGCCAAGTACTCCGCACACTCTAGTTGTTACAGTGGAACTTCTGTTTGACGATACTTGATATAACGATATCCCCGATTTTATGATACCGTTTTTGGGTCTCGGCAAACAATACGGTAAAATGTATGAAACACAACTCCGATCTAACGATGTTCAGTACAACAATATTTTCGATTTTATGATGGAAAGTTAGGCATTCAAATGTAAACTTTTTTCCGATACAATGATATAAGTGAAAGATTAACAAAACGTAGTATACACAGATTATTTTTCTGTTACTATGTAGCGCTTCCTGTCAACAGCTGCTGGCGTTATTAAGGATTTAAACACAAAGACGCACTCAAAAAGGGCATGTACCTAAGGTACACATCGCTCAGTTGTCAATCAACCGCCGTTCTGTGTTAGGAGCTCTCGCAATCACTGGTCAAGTCGATTCAAGCGCGAATCTCAAAGTCAAACTTGTCATATTTTATTATATTTCAGCTGCATCTTGACACAGACCGTATTTTAGATTTCTGTATCGAAATACACATGGTTACTGAATATTCACTGCGACAGACAAACTGTATTCTTTGTGTATTCTTTGTATATAACACGAGTACGCTTTTGCCCGTAAACAAATTGCACTAATTCACAAGTTACAAAAACATAATTATTGCACATTATCAAGCTAAATTGCTAATCAGTAAATCGGGACCATCGCCAGTTCGGTAACATAAATAACAGTTCAGTTTTGGGCGAGAAATTCGTGAAAATAATTTGTTTGAAGTTTCGGTCACAGCAACTCAACTGTTACACCGAACTGAATTCGTCCCTTGGGATTTGCTTTCCTTTTCACTCCAGAATCTGCGCCACTTTCTTCTGCCATTGATATGCGCAAATGATTTATTTTAATTCCAACGCATGAGCTGAAGGGGGCGGAGCTTACTTTTTTATAGTGCGTCTTCGTGTTTAACTTTGCTTTAACAATTGTTTCCCCACCCTCCCCTCCCCCTGTCTTTTAGATGTTTATTTTTGCTGAAACTAATGCTTCGGAGGTATTTCTAAGAAAGCAATATCCTTAACCTGAACCCAAGCAAAAATTTTTTTTGCCTTTATATCGTTTTATTATATGGCCACGATAGTACGCGCGCGCACGTGATTGGTTCTCAAAAGGTCTGTATTTGCCGTAATGCCCACGAGCATTACGGAATTATTGTTAACGACCTACGCGATCGCATACCCAGATGTGCAAAGTAAAAAATGTCCTCTTGCACATTGTTGTCGTTTTCAACAAAGGCCATATAATAAAATACTTATTAACCTCGAACGTACAGTCTTTACGGAAAATATCAAAATTCATCCTCGACGTCCTCAGTTTGATATTTCTCATAAAGACCTCACTCTCGGTCAATAAAGTGATCCGGCGGTAAACTTTCTCTTAATTTTAACTACTTCACACACTCACTGTCCCGATTATGCGATGCATTTTTCGGCCCCTATAGCCGAGCATGTCGTAAAATTAGGGTTCCACTTTGATGCAGCAGACACTGCATCAAGGTTTAGTTGTCGCACTCTTTGTAGTACAAAACAGGATGCCAATCCATCATACCAAAAAAGATGGCGGCTGTACATTTGACCACAATGCCTTGCGAACCTATAACTCGGCGAATAGCTGAACGCGGGTGACCATAGTTTGGGAAACGTGTCCATGCACTAACGATATTGTATATTCTAAGTTTGAAGTTTTTAGATCCTTTCTGTACGTTTTTATGAGCGTTTTTATGTTTTTCGCGCGCTAGGAGTTATGGGTAAGTGTCGCCATCTGTTTTATTACGGTCAATTAGAGTAACCGCAATTACCATCATTATATGCTCATTTTGCTGCAATATGTCAGATGATTCATGATATTACAAGTAATATACATCGGTGTCTATAGCTTTATTGGGAAACATAACAAACTTTGGCTACGGAAGTGTTCAATACTTTGAGAGGATATGGGGTTAGGCCACTACAAATCCCCGTAGAGTTAAGTTGTCAAAGGAAGCCGTTGAAACATAACCTGATAACAAATCATGTCAAATCAGCAAAGCTCTTGACACATAATCGTGCATTGATTATATGATGTCAAATCAGGGAAACTCTTGACACATAATTGTGCGTTGATTGTACCATGTCAAATCCTGATAATGGCTACATTATTTTATAAATGTATAAAACAGGTTTTAACACATCTGTCCGTCATTCCCCATTAAATGGTTCCTAAGACTATTTTATATATCAAAAGGAATTTGCTTAATAACATAACGATGATAATTACAATGCTATAAATGGCTGTGTCTAAACATGATCGACTGAGAACACATAAGTTATTATAAACAGTTTTTAAAAACTAAACTTTTTATAAAAGTGTGGTTGAATTCAAACTGAAATGCGAATGTTGAAGGATTCTATGTTTCTTCGTGACATTTTCCAGCGCTACAAATATACTACACTTTTACCATCTACAAATATGTTTTTGGCATCCATAAAACAATTGTCAATAATCTATTCATGTTGCTTGGAGATGGAACAGCTTCGCAATACATTTTAGTTCAATTTGTTTGTTGAGCTGAATGAATGAACACCGCTAATTGATTCTTAGCGAGACTAAACTGATACCTTCTTAGAGTACATCACCTGCTTGCTTTTCTGAGCTACAAAAAAGAACAGGTATTACAGCAACATTTACATACCTAGTGACCCGCACGAGCATGTCAGTGGCATGGACCATTTGATGTCAGTGACGCGATTAAGAATGGAAATAACGGGAATTTTAGTGCGATACCGTTTAAACTGTTAAACTCATTGACAACTGTGAAAATATACCATGACTTTACAAGCTGGCGTCTATTTCTCTGCCTGAAGCTCGCTAATTCTCATTAACCCTCTTGGTTTTCTATAATCTTAACTGTTAACGTTAATTTGTTCCCTTTCAGTGAAAACATTTCTGCATTTTAACAAACAACAATTCCATGCGAGAAACATAGACAAATCGAAGTCTTTCTTGGTAAGCGTTTTCAGGAATCTCACGACTGAAACGAAGTCTTATAACACAAAAAGAAACGTCACTTTAAACGTAGTTTTGTTACATTCTATTGCGAAACCATGTTGTGTGTTGATTAATTACATTTGTATTGAAATCTAGTAAAATTTTGCTTTAACTCACTCAATCTTCCTATTTTTTTTGAAAATTTCAGAACCGAAATGTTGTTATTTTGATTTTATTAGCTATACATTTCCCATAACTGACTCTGTCTTGGACCTTTCAAAATAAGGCTTACGAAAGTTGGTAGGAGCTTCCCTGAAACTCAGTTACTTCCACTGATTAGCAACAGATACAATTACCTTACTAACTGATTCTGTGTTGCACCCGTGCTGTTTTTTCTTTTTGTTCTAGCCTTTAACTGAGAACAAATTTGAATAAAATTTTTGATCAGCTTCAGTTTGCTATTATTTTGACTATATTTTCCAGACGATTTGAGCGGCTTATTAATTTTGTTCATGACAGTAGAAGAGTATGTATTCTCAGTATCGAAGAAATAAACATTCTAAGTTATTATAATTGTCTGTTATTCTTGCATTTTAATCGAAGTTTCGATTTTACTCTCATTCCACTGAAGACCGAAGTCATCAGTTGAAACGTTTGGAACATTTTTAACATCAATATTTTTAGTCTGAGACAACGTTTTTTTAAAAAAATACTTTATTGTATATTTGCCATGCCTGACTGCAATCATCAAATTTTTAAACATTCTAGCAATAGAACTAAACATTCTAGTGAGCTGTCGGAGATAAATAGCTTCCATCTATCATTATCGCTACTCAACTGGTGTTCGGTGAAACACCATTTTGTGTCACTTGCTACTCAAATTATCACTTGGCAGTTTTGTTAATAACGAATTAATACATTTAGCTCAGTACATCTGCGACAAATGAAAATGCTTTGGATCACGTCGGTGCATTAATTTAGAATTAGTTCGTAATACCAGCTCTGATTTCAAAATGGCATACTTTACACAGTTTCAACTACCTGAGAATACTTATTTTTAGGTTTTATTTTTCTATGTCTTAGCTTTAGTATACAAGATCATAATTTCCTTGGGTGGTATTAACTGTTTTTTTCTGACCGAATATCCTATTTTCTTAAACACGCCTCATTGTTTCTAAATCATTGTAAATTTGGAATATAATTGTCTTGAATTGTATAACAACTGTATATAGAAGAACAATGCTAGCAATGCATTAACTGAATAGGCCTTGCAAATTTCACCCTCAAGAATTCCTACGGAAAATAAAAAGCTCAACTTATATTTTACGACTATCGTGTGTCTCGTTTCTTACATATAATACTGTTTCCACTAACGAAACAGTTGCAGAAATCTGTTTAACAAATCACAGTAACCCAGAACAACAGTATGAAACGTTCGTATGCATATCTAATACGAATCTTTGTTTTGCAAATTATGTAGTCTATAATATTCAGAAGTAAAATCATGTAGACTGATATATCTATCATTGAAATTCTATCAGAAGAGCACTTTTTTCCTTTTCGTATTTTAAATCTAGGTATTTGAGGAGAAAAAGCAATCGAGTCGTAGGCGTCACCAGCGAAGTATCATTAAAACATCTAAAACTAATTAGAATGAAATCGTTTTCAACCATTGTTATTCTTTGTTATGATAAAAAATTAAATAATAATGAAGCTAGGTCATAATTGATGGTCTATTGCTTCATTCCTCACACTGTCCCGTGTCTCGCCATTCGGAGTAAAGGGCTTGTGCAACGTTTTCAACCACAACCCAACCAAGAAGGACAGTTTGGTAAGTAACGTCTGTTTCAAAAAGTCTGTTTCCTGGTAAAAACTCCTATCCTTTATTTCCTAACGAATTTTCAGAAAAAACAAAGTAAATCAAATATGATTTTTTCATATTTATGCTGTTGAAGTTAGTGTTCTTCGTCAGCAGAAGGTTATGTCCGTTTTTGACTTCTTGTAGAAATATTGTGCAACTCCCCAGAGAAGGTTGCTTGATGCCATAACGCAAAGGTTATTTGAACAATCAAAAATGAATTACTACACTAAAAAAAGTATTTACATTGAGTTTGTTATCAAATAGTATTTAGAGTTCTAAGCAAGTTATTCTTGACGCATTACACTTGTAAGGTAACAAAATAATATCCCTGATGTTCGAATTTATTAATACGAAGTACAAAATAGCACTTTAAGCTAAAATTGATATAGAATTCATTGAAGAATTGTTGAAAGGAAGAAATACTGAAACGCCCAAAATGGCTAAAGTTGAAAATGGTTAGTTCTCGGAACCCTATTCATCAGTTACTTGGATCCTACAATCGATCAACTAGCCGTAAATAGACGCAGAAGGGTTTGAAATTATAAATAATGCTCTTACATCAAGAAATAGTGAAGAGCGTTTCCAATAAAATACAACAAAAAATCATTGTATATGTTCACAAAAATATAGATATTTATACGCTTAATGAGTTGGTAATATCACTGCAACAAATTATTCAGATTGGGTATGTTATGATATAATATTAATATGTAGGATATTGACGAATTTAAGCAAGTTGTTTTTGGCGATAAAGTAAAATAAAAAATCGTTTATGTTCCTATGTTAATAATACGGAAGTTTAAAATATCATTTTAACCTAAAAATTAGATATAGAATTTAATGCTGTTTGATTATGCAGAGAGAAGGAATAATAATTTCTCATAAAATATTGAAGACAACGCCTAAAATGGCTACATGTAAAAACTGGTTAGTAAATAGTCATCGGAACGTTATTTGTCATATATTTAGCTTTCCTCCTAAACTACTTTATTAATAAACTAGTCATAAATAGATTAAGAAATGTTTTAGATACTCATATTCTCATTCGATCCATCAAAACGAACATTAAAAACCGGGTCACAATGACGCAAGTCCTCCAACAATACCCTAATAAAAAATATACCCTAATGAAAAAGCCAAATGTCATATTGTAACTTTGAGTCGAAAAACCAACCAAGTCTTATACGTAACTCTAACGGTAACCCTAACATTAACATTTAAGGTAATGGTAATGCATTTACATAGCGCAAATTTCATATGACGGTATGTTCAAATGCACTTTACAATCACCACAGTCAACAGTATTGAGTATTCAGAAGGTAACAGACCAATAATGCTGGAATCACAACCCTACTCTCTTCGAGAAGTGCGTGGGTTCAAATCCCCCGATAGAAAGTCGAGAGACTAGACCAACGACTAAACGTGGACGGTGTGGCGAAAGAAGATCTCATAAGTTCAACGATCGACCAGGCCGGAATTGAACCCGGGATCTCCTGGTTTGCAGTCAGCGATCTTTCCAACTACGCTAACCTTGCACAAAACATTAACAACAAGATTAATGAAAGTAAAAAAATAATAGTAACCAAACCACAGCCAAATCCTTGAGTTTGTTCATGACCTATTGACTCACGACTCGTTGACCCATGAATCAGTTGTCTTCAGATGGATATAGAGGCTATCATTGGTGGAGAATTTGTTTGGTACTCTAGTATACTAAAGCGAGCGTACTGAGGTTGTAACGAGGAAAACGGCAAAGCTAAGATAGATGCATGATACAGTGAATGATCATTTGGTATATCAATATTGTTTGCTTGATTGAAAAAGTAGCAAATATCTACTTGGTAGTTAGGAAGAGCTTATTCTTGCTTTATAGCCCATAAATTTAAACTACATGTTTATAATTATGGCCCAGGAAGAAATATGGAAAGTTTCGCTATTTATACTTGTAATCTTTGCGATTAGGCAGTAAAATTTTCATTTTGATAGGTGAACGTGCTCACTAATATAAACATTCTTAAATATATAATGTTTTTATTGATGCCCTTTTTTAATTTAGGAAATTTACCCACTCAATAGACATTTCTTACATAACAGTTCGTAGATTTTATTGATATCATATTGATTTTTCCGGAAATCCAGGAAATTTTTTTCTTATAAGACTGGCTGAGGAAGGAAGAAAGAAACTTCTATAATTTTTCTTTTATTCATTGTGTTTGGACATATATGCAGTAAAATTTCCGACAAATTTCGATATGCAAAGGTGCTGTGTATTATAAACGACTATAAAGGAATCATTTATAACATTTGTGAAAAGTTTTAAAATATTTTGTGATTAAAGAAGAACTTACATCTTCTGGATAATGTGGAAGGCCAATCTTAAAATCTAACAGCAGGGGGCTTGGAGAATATGTTATTAGCAGTAATGATTTATCAATTAGTAAAAGTATCTATAAAGGTAATTTCATCACCCATTTTACTTTTGCGGAGGGCCTGGCAGCATGGAGTGTAATTAAAACCTGGTTATATCAAACGTGTGGAAATCAAATCAGGTATAGACATAACATTAGCGATGGGAAGGGACTGAGTGGAGTCTAATTTCGTCTTTAATACACAAAACTGGATAGCAAAATCAAGAAACTGGTAACCGGATTGCAATTTCTTTATCTCAACTTTTATTACATACATAATACCACTCCTGCAAAATATACTGGCTCCTGATTGGTTGTTTTGGGATATACATATATTCTAATACCCTTGCAAATAATTGATATTTGTCATCCGACCAGTTGCGCACGGGAGCATTTACTGTACTATTAATAGGAAATGCTACATAAGTTCGCGAAGAACTAATTTAAAAAAATGTATTATTTGATGAAAGTGAAAAATACCACTCCTGGCATTACTGTCACTATCATAGAGTACATTTTTTGTTGCTCTTTCTCACTTATTTTTCTCAAACAGTGGCATTTCATTCATAAATTGAACGGTACAAAGTCCTATAATTATGTTTTAACAAACATTACACGTAAGAAAAACATTACAATTTTCAAAAAAACGGCATATTTGGCTTACACTAAGGGACAGACCAGTTAAT
>JANSTR010133289.1:0-31755 GCA_025434805.1 Antipathozoanthus remengesaui | reverse complement strand
TGTGACTCCCCTTGTCCTGTGAGATCCCGTTCCTAAAAGTACTAATCTGCTTTGAGTAATCCTCCCTACGAGTCCTCTACCCCTGCTAATTTTCCACCAATGTGAACCCCTTTTACTGTGATTCCCCGTCTTGTGACTCCCCTTGTCCTGTGAGATCCCGTTCCTAAAAGTACTAATCTGCTTTGAGTAATCCTCCCTACGAGTCCTCCACCCTTGCTAATTTTCCACCAATGTGAACCCCTTTTACTGTGATTCCCCGTCTTGTGACTCCCCTTGTTCTGTGCGACCTCCTCTCCTGCACGTCCCCCACTCCTGTGTGTTGCCCTCCTCTGTGACATCTCCTCTCCTGAGCATCACCCTTTCCTGTGAATCCCCCTCTCATGTGAGTCGCCCTCCAATGTAAGCTCTTCTCTCCTGTGCGTTACCTTTTCCTGTGAATCGCCCTCTCCTGTAAGTACTCCTACCGTGTGAGTGACCCTTTTCTTTGAGTCCATCTCCCCTGTGATCTGTTCTCTTCTGCGAATCCCCCTTCCAGAAACACCTCCCCAGTAATTCCTTCCCTATAATTCCTCCTCCCCTGTGATATCTCATTTGCTGTGAGACGTCCTCCCTTGCGAGTTGAGTCCCCCTCTCCTGTGACAGTCCTCCTCAGTGAGTCCCCTCTCCGGTGTGTCCCTCTCCCTTGTGAATTGTTCTTCTTCCTCTCTGAGTCACCTTCTCCTGTGAATCGTCCTCTCCTGTGAGGCACCCTCTACTGTGACACTCCTTCCTTGTGAGTCCCCTCTCCAGTGATTCCTCCTCCACTGTGAGTTTCCCTCCCCTGTGAATCCCCCTCTCCTGCGTCACCCATTACTGCGACACTCATCCCCTGTTTGTCCTCCACTTCTGTTTGACCCTCTTCATTGTGATTTGTGCTCTACTTCAAAACCTCCCCTCTGAGTCGCCCTATCCTGTTACACTCATTCCCTGTAAGTCACCCTTTCCTGTTACACACATTCCCAGTGAGTCACCCTCTCCTGTGACACTCCACCACTGTGAGTCTCCCTCCACTGTGATACTCGTTCCCTGTGAGTCCCCCTCTCCTGTGACACCCATTCCCTGGGAGTCCTTTCTCCTGACACTCCCCACCTCTGATTTACCCTCTCCTGTGACACTCCTCTCCTCTGAGACACCCTCTCCTCTGACGCTTCCCACTGCGAGTCATACACTACTGCGACACCTCTCCCCTGTTTTTCCTCCACTATGAATTGTGCTCTTCTTAAAACCCTCCTCTGTTAGTCGCCCTCCCCTTTTGTTACTCCTACACTGTAAGTTCTTTTCGATTAGTCCCCCTCTCCTGTGACACTCCTCCCCTGTGAGTCCATCTCTCCTGTTACACTTATTCCCTGTGAGTCCCCCTCCTGTGACACTTATCCCCTGTGTGCCCCCCATTCATTCACTGTGACGCTCATTCCCTGAGTCACCCGCTGCCGTGAAACACATTCCCTGTGAGTCGCCACTCCTGTGCCACCCCTCCACTGTCAGCCACCTTCTCCTGTGACACTTGCTTATGTGAGTCACCCACTCCTTTTACACTCATTCCCTGTCGGTCCCCTCTCGTGTGACCTTCATTCCCTGTGAGTCCCCTTCTCCTGACACTCCCCACCTCTGAGTCACTCTCTCCTGTGACGCTCATTCCCTCTGAGTCACCCTATCCTGTGACAGTCCTCCGCTGAGAGTCCCCTTTTCTGTGACACTCATCCCTGCGAGAAATCCACTACTGCGACACTCCTCCCCTGTTTCTTCTCCAATCCTGTTTGACCCTCTCCGTTGTGATTTGTGCTCTTCTTAAAAGCCTCCCCTGTGACTCGCCCTCCCGTTTGATTACTCCTCAACTGTAACTTGTTATCGATTGTTAGTCCCCCTCTCCAGTGACACTCATTCCCTGTGACTCACCCTCTCCTCTGACACTCATTCCCTGTGAGTCCCCTTCTCCTGTGACACTCATTCCTTGTGAGTCACCCTTTCCTGTGACCCTCATTCCCTGTGAGTCACCCTCTCCTGTCACTCTCATTCCCTGTGAGTCAACCACTGCCGTGACACTCATTCCTTGTGAGTCACCCACACATTTTAGAGTCGTTCCCTGTGAGTTTTTCTCTCCTGTGACACTCCTGCCCTATAAGTCAACCACTCCTGTGACAATCATTGCCTGTGAGTCTTCAAATGCCACGACTCTCATTCCGTGTGAGTCACCCACTCCTTCGACACTCATTCGCTGTGAGCTCCCTCTCCTGCGACACTCCTCCCCTGTGAGTCACCCTCTCCTGTGACACTCCTTACCTGTTAGTCACTCTCTCCTGTGACACTCATTCAATGTGAGTCACCATCTGCTCTGACACTCCTCCCCTGTGAGTCGCCCTCTCCTGTTACACTCATTCCCTTTCACTGGCCCTCACCCGTGACACTCCTCCCCTGTGAGTCACCCACTACTTCGACACTCATTCGCTGTCAGCCCCCTCTCCTGTGACACTCCTCCTCTGTGAGTCACCCGCTACTGTGACACTCGTTCCCTATAGAGTCACCCACTCTTACGGCACTCATTCCCTTTGAGTCACCCTCTCCTGTGACACTCCTACCCTGTAAGTAACCCACACCTGTGACACTCATTCCCTGTGAGTCACCCTCTCCTGTCACTCATTCCCTGTAAGTCGACCACTGCCGTGACATTCATTCCCTGTGAGTCACCAACTCATTTCAGAGTCGTTCCCTACGAGATCCTGTCTCCAGTGACACTCCTGCCCTACGAGTCACCCACTCCTGTAACGATTATTCCCTGTGAGTCTCCCACTGCCGTGACACTCATTCCCTGCGAGTCACCGAATCATTTGAGAGTCGTTCCCTGCGAGTTCCTGTCTCCTGTGACACTCTTGCCAGATGAGTCACCCACTCCTGTGACACTCCTCCCCTGCGAGTCACCCTCTCCTGTAAAACTCCACCCATGTGAGTCACCCACGCTCTCCCCTGCGAGTCTTCCTCTCCTGTGACACTTGTTCCATATGAGTCACCCACTCTTACGGCACTCAGTCACTGTGAGCCCCCTCTCCTGCAACACTCCTCCCTTGTGAGTCACCCTCTCCTGTGACACTCCTCCCACGTGAGTCACCACTCCTATGACAATCATTCCCTGTGAATCCCCCTCTCCTGTGACACTCGTTCGCAATGAGTCACCCACTCTTACGGCACTCATTCCCTTTGGGTAACCCTCTCCTGTGCCACTCCTACCCTGTAAGAAACCCACACCTGTGACAATCATTCCCAGTGAGACCCCTCTCCTGTGACACTCATTCCCGATGAATCACCCTTTCCTGTGACACTCATTCCTGTGAGTTGCCTTCTCCTGTCACTCTCATTCCCTGTGATTGAACCACTGCCGTGACACTCCTGCCCTATGAGTCACCCACTAATGTGACAATCATTCCCTGCGAGTCTCCCGCTGACATTCCCTGTCAGTCACCCACTCCACTCATTCGTTGTGAGCCCCCTCTCCTGCGACATTCCTCCCCTGTGAATCACCCTCTCCTGTGACACTCCTTCCCTGTTAGTCACCCTCTCCTACGACACTCATTCACTGTGACTGGCCCTCTCCTATGACAATCATTCCCTGTGAATCCCCCTCTCCTGTGACACTCCTCCCCTGTGAGTCTCCCTCTCCTGTGACCCACTCTTACGGCACTCATTCGATTTGCGTCACCCTCTCCTGTGCCACTCCTACCATCTAAGTAACCCACACCTGTGACACTCATTCCCTGTGAGTCACCCTTTCCTGTGACACTCATTTCCTGTGAGAAACCCTCCCATGTAACACTCATTCCCTGTGAGACACCCTTTCCTCTGACACTCATTCCCTGTGAGTCACCCTCTCCTGTCACTCTCATTCCCTGTGAGTCAACCACTGACGTTACACTCATTCCCTCTGAGTCCCCGACTCATTTGAGAGTCGTTCCCTGTGAGTTCCCCTCTCCTGTGACAATCATTCCCTGTGAGTCACCCATTCCTTCGACACTCATTCGCTGTGAGCCCCCTCTCCTGCGACACTCCTCCCTTGTGAGTCACCCTCTCCTGTGACACTTCTTGCCTGTTAGTCAACGTCCCCTGTGAAACTCATTCAATGTGAATCACCATCTGCTGTGACACTCCTCCCCTGTAAGTCACCCTCTCCTGTGATACTCATTTCCTGTGACTGGCCCTCTCCTGTGACACTCCTCCCTCGTGAGTCACCACTCGTATGACAATCATTCCCTGTGAATCCCCCTCTCCTGTGACACTCGTTTTCTATGAGTCACCCACTCTTACGGCACTCATTCCATTTGGGTCACCCTCTCCTGTGCCACTCCTAACCTGTAAGTAAACCACACCTGTGACACTCATTCCCTACGAATCCCCCTTTCCTGTGACACTCGTTCCCTATTAGTCACCCTCTCCTGGCACACTCCTCCCTTGTGAGTCACCCTCTCCTGTGACACTCCTCCCCCGTTAGTCCTCCTCTACTATGACAATCATTCCTTGTGAATACCCCTCTCCTGTAACTTTCCTCCCCTGTGAGTCACCCTCTTCTGTGAATCTCCTCCCCTGTGAGTATCCCTCTCTTGTGACACTCCTCCCCTGTGAGTCACCACTCCTATGACAATCATTCCCTGTGAATCCCCTCTCCTGTAACACTCGTTCGCTATGGGTCACCCACTCTTACGGCACTCATTCCCTTTGGGTAACCCTCTCCTGTGCCACTCCGACCCTGTAAGTAACCCACACCTGTGACAATCATTCCCAGTGAGTCCACCTCTTCTGTGACACTCATTCCCGGTGAGTCACCCTTTCCTGTGACACTCATTCTTTGTGAGTTGCCTTCTCCTGTCACTCTCATTCCCTGTGATTCAACCACTGCCGTGATACTCATTCCCTGTGAGTCACCCACTCATTTGAGAGTTGTTCCCTGTGAGTTCTCTCTCCTGTGACACTCCTGCCCTGTAAATAACCCACACCTGGGATAACCATTCCCTGTGAGTCCCCCTCTCCTGTGACACTCATTCTCTGTGAGTCACCCTCTCCTGTGACACTCCCTCCCTGTAAATAACCCACACCTATCACACCCATTCCCTGTGAGTCGCCCTCTCCTGTGACACTCCTTCCCTGTAAATAACCCACACCTGTGACACCCATTGCCTGTGAGTCCCCTCGCCTGTGACACTCATTCCCTGTGAGTCACCCTCTCCTGTGACACTCATTCCCTGTGACTTTTTCCCTCCCGTGACACTCCTCCCCTGTGAGTCACCCTCACCTATGACAATCATTCCCTGTGAATCCCTTTTTCCTGTGACACTCCTCCCCTGTGAGTCGCCCTCTCCTGTCAATCTCTTCCCCTGTGAGTCTCCATCTCCTGTGACAGTCGTTTTCTATGAGTCACCCACTCTTACGACACTCATTCCCTTTGGGTCACCCTCTTTTGTGCCACTCCTACCCTGTAAGTTACATATACCTGTGACACTCGTTGTCTGCGAGTCCCCCTCTTTTGTTACACTCATTACCTGTGAGTCACCCTTTCCTGTGACACTCATTCCCTGCGAGTCACCCTCTCCCGTCACTCTCATTCCCTGTGCATGAGCCCCGTCTCTTGCAACACTCCTCCTCTGTGAGTCCCCCTCTCTTGTGACACTCCTCCCTCGTGAGTCACCACTCGTATGACAATCATTCCCTGTGAATCCCCCTCTCCTGTGACACTCGTTCTCTATGAGTCATCCACTCTTACGGCACTCATTCCATTTGGGTCACCCTCTCCTGTGCCACTCCTACCCTGTAAGTAACCCACACCTGTGACACTCATTCCCTGCGAATCCCCCTTTCTTGTGACACTCATTCCCTATTAGTCACCCTCTTTTGTGACACTCATTCCCTGTGAGTTACCCTTTCCTGCGACACTCATTCCTTGCGAGTCACCCTCTCCCGTCACTCTCATTCCCTGTGATTCAACCACTGCCGTGACACTCATTCACTGTGAGCCCCCTCTCCTGCAACACTCCTCCCTTGTAAGTCACCCTCTCCTGTGACACTCCTCCCCCGTTAGTCCTCCTCCACTATGACAATCATTCCTTTTGAATCCCGCTCTCCTGTAACTCTCCTCCCCTGTGAGTCACCCTCTCCTGTGAATCTCCTCCCCTGTGAGTCTCCCTCTCTTGTGACACTCCTCCCCTGTGAGTCACCACTCCTATGACAATCATTCCCTGTGAATTCCCCTCTCCTGTGACACTCGTTCACTATGAGTCACCCACTGTTACGGCACTCATTCCCTTTGGGTAACCCTCTCCTGTGCAACTCCTACCCTGTAAGTAGCCCACACCTGTGACAATCATTCCCAGTGAGTCCCCCTCTCCTGTGACACTCATTCCCAGTGAGTCCCCTTCTCCTGTGACACTCATTTTCGGTGAGTCACCCTTTCCTGCGACACTCATTCCCTGTGAGTTGCCTTCTCCAGTCACTCTCATTCCCTGTGATTTAACCACTGCCGTGACACTCATTCCCTGTGAGTCACCCACTCATTTGAGAGTCGTTCCCTGTGAGTTCCCTCTCCTGTGACATTCCTGCCCTATGAGTCACCCACTCTCTTGTGAGACTCATTCAATGTGAGTCACCCTCTCCTGTGACACTCCTCCTCTGTGAGTCACCCTCTCTTGTGAATCTTCTCCGATATGAGTCACCCATGCCCTCTCCCGTGAGTCGCCCTCTCCCGTGCGTCGCCCTCTCCCGTGAGTCGCCCTCTTTCGTGAGTCGCCCTCTCCTGTGATACTCGTTCCCAATGAGTCACCCAATCTTACGGCACTCATTCCCTTTGAGTCACTCTCACCTGTAACAATCCTAACGTGTAAGTAACCCACACCTGTGACACTCATTCCATTTGAGTGACCCAGTCCTGTAAGACTCATTACTTGTGAGTCACCCACTCCTGTTACACTCCTCCCCTACCTGTCAGCCACTCCTGTGACACTCATCTCTGTGAGTAACCCACTTCTTGGACACTCATTCGGTGTTAGTCCCCCTCTTCTGTGTCGCCTATTCCATGTGAGCCCCCTCTCCTGTGACACTCCCTCCCTGTAAATAACCCACACTTGTGACACCCATTCCCTGTGAGTCGCCCTCTCCTGTGACACTCCTTCCCTGTAAATAACCCACACCTGTGACACTCATTCCCTGTGAGTTGCCTTCTCCTGTCACTCTCAATCCTTGTGATTCAACCACAGCCGTGACACTCATTCCCTGTGAGTCACCCACTCATTTGAGAGTCGTGCCCTGTGAGGTCCCTCTCCTGTGACACTCCTGCCCTATGAGTCACCCACTCCTGTGACAATCATTCCCTGTGAGTCTCCCGCTGACATTCCCTGTGAGTCACCCACTCCACTCATTCGTTGTGAGCCCCCTCTCCTGCGACACTCCTCCCCTGTGAGTCACCCTCTCCTGTGACACTCGTTCGCTTTGAGTCACCCACTGTTACGGCACACATTTCCTTTTGGTAACCCTTTCCTGTGCCACTCCTACCCTGTAAGTAACCCACACCTGTGACAATCATTCCCAGTGAGTCCACCTCTCCTTTGACACCAATTCCCTGTGAGTCACTCTCTCTTGTGACACTCATTTCCTGTGAGAAACCCTCTCCTGTAACACTCATTCCCTGTGAGTCGCCCTCTCCTGTCACACTCATTCCCTGTGAGTCCCCGTCTCCTGTGACACTCATTCCCTGTGAGTCACCCTTTCCTGTGACACTCATTCCCTGCGAGTCACCCTCTCCCGTCACTCTTATTCCCTGTGATTCAACCACTACCGTGACACTCATTCACTGTGAGCCCCTCTCATGCAACACTCCTCCTTTGTGAGTCAGCTCTCCTGTGACACCCCTCCCCCGTTAGTCCTCCTCTACTATGACAATAATTCCTTGTGAATCCCCCTCTCCTGTAACTCTCCTCCCCTGTGAGTCACCCTCTCCTGCGAATCTCCTCTCCTGTGAGTCTCCCTCTCTTGTGACACTCCTCCCTCGTGAGTCACCACTCCTATGACAATCATTCCCTGTGAATCCCTCTCTCCTGTGACACTCGTTCGCTATGAGTCACCCACTCTTACGGCACTCATTCCCTTTGGGTAACCCTCTCCTGTGCCACTCCTACCCTGTAAGTAACCCACACCTGTGACACCCATTCCCAGTGAATCCCCCTGTTTTGTACATTCATTCCCAGTCAGTCCCCATCTCCTGTGACACTCATTCCCGGTGAGTCACCTTTTCCTCTGACACTCATTCCCTGTGAGTTGCCTTCTCTTGTCACTTTCATTCCCTGTGATTCAACCACTGCCGTGACACTCATTCCCTGTGAGTCACCCTCTCCTGCGACACTCCTCCCCTACCTGTCAGCCACTCCTGTGACACTCGTCCCTGTGAGTAACCCACTTCTTGGACACTCAATCGGTGTTAGTCCCCCTCTCCTTTGTCGCTTATTCCATGTGAGCCCCCTCTCCTGTGACACTCCCTCCCTGTAAATAACCCACACTTGTGACACCCATTCCCTGTGAGTCGCCCTCTGCTGTGACACTCCTTCCCTGTAAATAACCCACACCTCTGACACCCATTCCCTGTGAGTCCCCCTCTCCTGTGACACTCATTCCCTGTGAATCCCCCTTTCCTGTGACACTCCTCCCCTGTGAGTCACCTTCTCCTGTGAATCTTTCCCCTGTGAGTCTCCATCTCCAGTGACACGCGTTCTCTATGAGTCACCCACTCTTACGACACTCATTCCCTTTGGGTCACCTTTTTTTGTGCCACTCCCACCCTGTAAGTACCCAATACCTGTGACACTCATTACATGCTAGTCCCCCTCTCCTGTTACACTCATTACCTCTGAGTCACCCTCTCCTGTGACACTCATTCCCTGTCAGTCACCCTTTCCTGTGACACTCATACCCTGTGAATCGCCCTCTTCTGTCACTCTCATTCCCTGTGAGTCCCCTTTTCCTGTGACACTCATTCCGTGTGAGTGACCCTCTCCTGTCACTCTCATTCCCTGTGAGTCAACCAGTGACGTAACACTCATTCCCTGTGAGTCCCCGACTCATTTTAAAGTCCTTTACTGTGAGTTCCTTTCACCTGTGACACTCCTGCCCTATGAGTCGCCCACTCCTGTGACAATCATTCCCTGTGAGTCTCCCACTGCCGCGACTCTTATTCCCTGTCAGTCACCCACTCCTTCGACACTCGTTCGCCAGGAGCCCCCTCTCCTGCGACACTCCTCCCTTATGAGTTACCCTCTCCTGTGATACTCCTTACCTGTTAGTCACCCTCCCCCGTTACACTCCTTCAATGTGAGTCACCATCTGCTGTGACACTCCTCCCCTGTGAGTCACCCTCTCCTGTGACACTCTTTCCCTTTGACTTGCCCTTTCGTGTGACACTCCTCCCCAGTTAGTCCCCCACTCCTATGACAATTATTCTTTGTGAATCTCCCTCTCCTGTAACTCTCCTCCCCTCTGAGTCACCCTATGCTGTGAATCTCCTCCCCTGTGAGTCTCCCTCTCTTGTGACACTCATTCCCTGTGACTCGACCTCTCCTCTCGCTCTCATTCCCTGTGATTAAACCACTGCCGTGACACTTATTCCCTGTGAGTCACCCACTCATTTGAGAGTCGTCCACTGTGAGTTCCCCTCTCCTGTGACACTCCTCCCCCGTCAGTCACCACTCCTATGACAATCATTCCCTGTGAATCCCCCTCTCCTGTGACACTCGTTCTCTATGGGGCACCCACTCTTACGGCACTCATTCCCTTTGCGTAACCCTCTCCGGTGCCACTCCAACCCTGTACGTAACCCACCTCTGTGACACTCATTCACTGTGAGTCCCTCTCTCGTGTTACACTCATTCCCTGTGAGTCACCCTTTCCTTGACACTCATTCCCTGCAAGTCGCCCTCTCTGGCACTCCTTCCCTGTGAGTCACCCTCTCTTGTGACACTCGTTACCTGTGAGTCCCCGTTTCCTGTGACACTCCTCCCCTGTGAGTTACCCTCTCCTGTGATACTCGTTCCCTCTGAGTCACCCTCTCTTGTGAAACTCATTCCCCACGAGTCCTCCTTTTCTGTGACACTCCTCCCTGCGAGTGCGTCCTTTTCTCCATTGAATAATCCTATTATGTCAGTCCTTCTCTCGCGCGAGTCTTTCCCCGCTGTGAGTCACCCTTTCGTGTGAGTCCTCCTGTCATGTGAGTCGTCCTCTTCCGCTGTGAGTCCCCCTCTACTGCGAGTCTCCCTATTCAGCGCGTTCTCCTCCCGTGTGAGTCCTCTTTTAATGTGAGCCCCATTTCAGGTTTTTCCAACGCTCCTTTGAGTCCCCCTCTCCTGTTAGTGGCTCCGTCGCCTTATTCCTTCTCCCGCGTGAATCCCTTTCTTGTGCGAGTCTTCGTCGCCGTGAATCCCTCTCTTCTGTGAGTCCCCTTTTCGTGTGACTGCCCCCTCCCCTGTGACTCCTCCTCCCCTGTGATTTCTCCTACACTGTGATTTCTCCTACACTGTGAGTCCTCCTGCCTTGTGTGTCCACTTCGCAGCGAGTTCCCGTCTCACGTGAGCCTTCCTCTTCTGTGAGTCGTGCTCCTCCCCTGTGAGTCCCCCTATCCAGTGAGTCCCTATATACTGTAAGGCCCCCTACCCTGTGAGTCACCCTCTCCTATCAGTCCCCCTCTCGTGTGAGTCCCGCTCCTCTGTGAGTACTCCTCCCCCGTGTGTTCGCCTCTCCGGCGAGTCTCCACCTCTGTGAGTACCCTTCATCTTTGACTCGCTCCCCCCTATGAGTCGTTCTCCCCTGTAAATCCTTCTCCCCTGTGTGTCGCCTTTTCCTGTGACTTCCTCTTCTCCTGTGACCTCCCCTTCTTCTGTGAGTCTTCTTTTCTGTTATCTCAGCTTCCCTTTAAGTACTCGTCCCTTGTGAACCCTAGTCTGCTGTGAGTCCCCTTCTCATTTGAGTCCAGCAGGCGGCGCAGGTGTATGGCAGAGTCAATGTCCATGTAGCTTGCGGGTCTTGGGGATTGCTGCTTGTGCTACTTTTATAAAATTCTGCTGTGGTCAATGTGTAAGGCATGGCCACAGACAGACTCCTGTGAGTCCCACTCTCCTGGAAGTCCCCCTCCCCTGTGAGTCCTTCCCTGTGGGTCATCATCGCCTGTACGTCTTCCTTCCCCGTGTTTCCCCCTCTCCTGTGAGTCCCTCTGCTTTGCGAGTCGTCCGCCCCTGTGAGTCCTCACCTCGTGTGAGTCGTCCACCTCTCCTATGAGACCCCTCTCCTGTCAATTCCCTTATCCTGTGAGCCTCCTCCAATGTGAGTCCCCTATCAAATGAGTCCGACACTCTTGTAAGTCCCCGTTCCCTGTGAGTGCCCCTCTCGTGTGAGTCCTCGCGTGTGAGTCCCCCTGTACTGTGAGTTCCCATATCCAGTGACTCTCCCTCCCCTGTGAGTCCTGCAATGTGAGACCCCTTACAAGTGAGAAAAACCCTGTTGTGGTTCCCTCTCTTGTCTTCATCTTTCTTCATCTTGAATCCCCATCTCCTGTGAATCCACCTCTCTTTTAAATCCCCCTCTTGTGTGCCTCTCAGCCGGCACAGGTGTATGGCCGAGTGGAGGTCCATTTAGCTTGCGGGTTTTGGGGATTGCTGCATGTTCTACTTTAATAAAATTCTGCTGTGGTCAATGTGTAAGGCATGGCCACAGACAGACATCTGTGAGTCCCAGTCTCCTGGAAGTCCCCCTCGCCTGTGAGTCCTCCACTGTGGGCCAACATCCCCTGTACGTCCTCCTTCCCTGTGAGTCCTCCTCTCCTATGAGTCTTCCTCTATTGTGAGTCCCCTTCTCCTGTGAGTCCAACACTTGTGAGCCCCCCTCTCCCGTTAATCCAGCTCCCCTGTATATCCTCCTCCCCTGTAATTTCCACTCTCCTGTGAGTCCCTCCTCTTTAATTCCATCTGGCGACGCAGGTGTATGGTCAAGTCGGGGTCCATGTAGCTTGCGGGTCACGGCGTTTGCTGAATGTGCATCTTTAATATAATTCTGCTGTGATCAATATGTAAGACATGGCCACAGCCAGAATCCTGTGAGTCCCCCTGTCCTATGAGTCTCCTAATCACGTGAATCCTACTCCCCTGCGAGTTCTCCTCCCCTGTTAATCCCTTTCTCCTGTGATTCCGGAACTGTTCTGTAAGTCTTCCTCTGCGAATCTTCCTCCCCAGTGAATCCTCTCGTGTGAGTCTCTCCCTTGTGAATCGTGATCTCGTGTGAGTCTTTCCCCACTGTGAGTTCCCCCATCCTGTAAGTCCTCCTCTTCTGTGAATCCCCCTCTCGTGTGAGTCCTCCTCTCCCGTGAGTCCTCTTTTCGTGTGAGTCATCCTCCCCTGTAGTTCTTCCTCCATTGTTAATCTCCCTTTTTTGTGACTCCCTTTCCCCTGCGAGTCCTCCTCCCCTGTGAGTCCCTGTCTTCTGTTAGTCTCCCTGTGCTTTGAACACATCTCCCGTGATTCCCCCTCTGGTGTGGGTTTTTCCTCCACTGTGAGTCCTCCTCCCCTGTGAGTCCCTGTCTCCTTTACGTCTCCCTGTGCTTGAGTCCGTCTCCTGTGATCCCCCCTCTGGTGTGGGTCCTCCTCCACTGCCAGTTCATTGTCAGCTGTGATTCCCCTCTCGTGTGAGACCTCCCCTCCGAGTCCTCTTCTCCCGTAACCTGTGAGATCCCCTTCCCTGTGAGTTCTCCTCAATGTGAGAGCCCTATCATGTGTGTCCAACCCTCTTGTGAGCCCTACTTTCCCCTGAATCCCCATTTTGCGAGTCCTTATCTCCCGTTAATTCTCTTCTCCTGTGACACTTCTCGCCAGTGAGTCCCGTCTCTTGTGAGTCCTTATCATTTGTGAAATGTCCTCTTCAGAGACGTCCTCTCCTGTTAGTCGCTCTCCCCTGTGAGTCCCACTCCGCTGTCAGTCATCGTCCCCTGCCAGTCCTTCCGTCATGCGAGTCCCCCTACCCTGTGAGTTCAACCCTCCTGTGAGTCCCCTTTCCTGTGAGTACCCCTCGCATGTTATTCCTCTTCCCCTGTGATTATCCCTCTCTTGTAAGTCTTCCTTCCAAGTGTGATTCCTTCTCGCCTGCTAGTACCCCTCTGCTGCGAGTCCCCTATCTAGTGAATCTCCCTCCCTTGTGAGTCCACCTCCAATGTGAGTCCCCTCTCAAGTGAGTCAAACCCTCTTGCGAGTCCCTCTCTCCAGTGAGTGCCCCTCTCGTTTGAATCCTCCACAGTGAGTGCCCCTTTCTCGTGAGTCCCCCTGTCTTGTGAGTACCCCTTTCGTTTGAGTCCTCCTTTGTGAGTCCCCATTTCTTGTAAGTTCTCCTCTCTGCGAGTCCTCCTTGCCTGTGAGTTCCCTTATCCTGTGAGGCTCCAAATCGTGTGAGTCCTCCTCCCCTGTGTGTCCGGCTCTCCATCTCCTGTGAGTCCCCATCGAGTTACCCTCTTGTATGTGTGCTATAAGTTCTCTTTTACTGTGAGTCGTCCTTTTTCCCTATGAGTTCCTTTACCCTGTGAGTCCTCCAATCCACTCCAGTTGCTCTCTTTTCTCGGTGCCCTCTTGTGTGAGTTTTTCTCCCCCGTGTTTCCCCCTCTCCTGTGAGTCCCTCTGCTCTGCGAGTCGTCTGCCCCCGTGAGTCCTCACCTCGTGTGAGTCGTCCACCTCTCCTATGAGACCCCCTCTCCTGTGAATCCCCCTCTCCTGTGAATTCCCTTATCCTGTGAACCTCCTCCAATGTGAGTCCCCTATCAAATGAGTCTTGTAAGTCCCCGTTCGCTGTGAGTGCCCCTCTCGTGTGAGTCCTTCTCGCGTGTGAGTCCCCCTGTACTGTGAGTTCCCATATCCAGTGACTCTCCCTCCCCTGTGAGTCCTGCAATGTGAGACCCCTCTCAAGTGAGAAAATCCATGTTGTGATTCCCTCTCTCGTCTTTGTCTTTCTTCCCTGTGTTTCTTCCTTTCTTGTGACTCCGCCTCTGCTGTGAGTCCTCAGCCCCTGCGAGTCTCCCCTCTCCTGTGAGTCATCCTCCCTTGTGAATCCTTTTCTGCTGTGAGTTCTCCTCCACTGTGAACGCTCCTCCTCTGTGAGCGCTCCTCCCCTGTGAATCCCCATCTCCTGTGAATCCATCTCTCCTTTAAGTTCCCCTCTTGTGTGCCTCTCAGCCGGCGTAGGTGTATGGCCGAGTGGAGGTCCATTTAGCTTGCGGGTCTTGGGGATTGCTGCATGTGCTATTTTAATAAAATTCGGCTGTGGTCAATGTGTAAGGCATGGCCACCGATAGACTTCTGTAAGTTCCATTCTCCTGTAAGTCCTCCTTTCCTGTGAGTCTTCCTCCCCTGTGTGTCATCATTTCCTGAGAGTCATCATCCCCTGTACGTTCTACGCTGTGAGTTCTCTTCCCTGTATGTCCTTGTATATCTGGCGGCGCAGGTGCATAGCCGTGTAAGGTTCGGGGTCCATGTAGCTTGCGGGTCCTGGTGTTTGCTGAATGTGCTTCTTTAATATAATTCTGCTGTGGTCAATGTGTAAGGCATGTCCACAGCCAGACTCCTGTGAGTACCCCTCCCCTGCGAATCCTCCCCCTGTGAGTCTTCCTTCCCTAGAGGTCCCTACCCTGTGAGTCGTCCTTCCCAGTGAGTTACCCTGAATGTGAGTGCTCTCTCAAGTGTGTCCAACTCGCTTGTGACTCCCACTCTCTTGTGGCTTCCGCTCTCGTATGAGTCCTCCTGCCCTGTAAGTACCTATCTCCTGTGATTCCCCCAATGGTGTGACACCTCCCCGACGTGACCTCCTCCCTTGTGTGTCCGCCTCTACTGTGAATCCTCCTCCCCTGTGAGTCCTACTACACTGTGAGTCCCCGTCTCGTGCGAGTCCTCCATCCATGTGAGTCGTACTCGGCCCCTGTGAGTCCCATTAACTGTGAGTCCCCCTAACCTGTGAGTCCCTCTAACTGTGAGTCCACTTTCCCTGTTAGTTCTCTAAAATGTGGGTGCCCTCTCACGTGTGTCCAACTCTTCTGCAAATACCCATCTCCTGTGAATTTCCCTGTGGTATCAGTAGACCTACCTGTGACCCCCCCTAACCTGTGAGTCTCCCAAACCTGTGAATTCTTAATGTGAGTGTCCTCTCACCGTGTGTCAAACCCTCTTGCAAGTCCCATTCCGCTGTGAGTCCCCCATCTCGTGTGCGTCCATCCCGGTGAGTCTCCCTCTGCTGTGAGTACCTCTATCCTGTGAGTCTCCCTTTCCTGTGAGTTCTCCTCCAATGTGAGTCCCTTGTCACGTGTGTCCAACTCTTCTGTGAGTCCCCCCTCTCCTGTGCGTCCTCCCTATGAGTCTTCCTCTCCTGTGAGTTTCTCGTGTGAATCCACCTCTCCTGTGATTCCTCCTCTCCGATGGAGTCCCCTTCTTGTGTCAGTCCTCCTCCCATGTGAAACCTCCTCCGCTGTGAGTCCTGCTCCCATGCGAGTCCTGCTCCCCTGCCCTGTGAGTCCCCCTCTCGTGTATATTCTGCTCCTCTCTCAGTCGCCCTCTCCTGTCAGTCGCCCTCTCGTTTAAATCCTGCTCTCCTGTCAGTTCTCTTCACCTATCACACCTCGTCCCGTGTGCGTCGGCCTCTTCTGTGAGTCCCCCTCTCCTGTGAGTTCCCCTCCCTGTGTGAGTCCACCTGCCCTATGATTGCGCGCCCCTGTTTTGTAAGTCCCCCTATTGTGTGAGTCCTCCACTGTTGTTAGCTCTCTTTCCTTGTAAATCCTCTTCTACTGCGAGTAACCCTATCCAATGAGTCTCCCTCCCGTGTGAGTCCTCTAATGGGAGACCCCTCTCATGCGAGTCCAAAGCTCTTTGGATCCCTCTTTCCTGTGAGTGCCCGTGTTGTTTGAGTCCTTCTCCCTTGTGAGTCCCCTTCTCGTTTGAATCCTTTACTGTGAGTCCGTGAGTCAGTCTCGCCTATGAGTCCTCCTCCTCGGTGAGCGCTCCTTCCCTGCGAGTCCCCCACTCCTGTGAGTCCCCCCTTCCTGTGAGTTCCCCTCTTGTGAGAGTTCTCCCTTGTCAGACCCTTTCTTGAGAGACCCCCTCCCAGTAGGTCCCCCTTTCCTGTAAGTCCCCATCTCGTACGAGTTCTCCTACCCTGTGAGTCTCCCTATTCTGCGAGTCCCCTTTCCCTGTGAGTTCTCCCATGCGAGTCCCCTCCCACATGTGTCCAACTCTCTTGTGAATCCCTTCCTTGTGAGTCCTCCTCCGTATTCTCCTGCGAGTCGTACTCTGCCCCTGCGAGTCCCCCTCTCCTGTGAGACTCCCTATCCTGTGAGTGCCCCTTCCCCGTGAATTCTCCTCTTATGTCCCCCCTCTTGTGAATCCTTATTACCCATGAGTTCTTGCGAGTGCCCATCTCATAAGTCCTCCTCTTTTGTGAGTCCTGCTCCTTTATGAGTTCTCCTGTTTGTGAGTCCTCCTCTCCTGTGAGTCCCCCTCTCGTGTGAGTCCTTCTCTCGTGCTAGTCCATCTCCCCTGTGAATCCTCCTCCCCTTCCCCTGTTAGTTCTAGTTATGAGTCCCATTATCCTGTAAATTTCCTGCTCGTGTGAGTCCTTCTCCCCTATGAGCCCTTATAATGCCATTTTTGAAGCGAACTGAGTTTGAAATTTTTTTTCGAAATTTGGCAAAGGTCCCTACCTGTGCTAAAATAACAAGTTTGATTAATTTGTCAGGTTGACAAATGCACGCACAGTTCGACAAAGCGATGCCGTTGCTGTACCAAATAAATCCCCCTCTCGCGTGAGGCCTCTCCTCTGAGTCTTCCTCTCCTATGAGTTTTCTTCCACGCCTGTGAGTCCCCCATCTTGTGTGAGTCCCCCTCCCCTGTCAGTCCTCCTCCAACTCCAAAGTCCAACTCTCTTTTGAGTCCCCATCTCCTGTGAGTCCCCTTCTTGTGTTAGTTTCCCTCTTATATGAGTCCTCCTCCCCAAGGAGTCGCTCTCCGTTGCGAGTCCCCCTCTCGTATGAGTTATTCTCTTTTGTGAGTCCTCTGCTATGACTCGTCTACCTCCCATGTGAGTGCTCCTGTCCAGAGTGTGAATACCCATCTCGTGTGAGTTCCCCTCCACAGAGAGTTGTTCTCCGCTGTGAGTCCCTCTCTCGTGTGAGTCCTACTCCCCCTGCGAATCCTCTCTTATGAGCCGTCCACCTCCCGATTAACTTCTCGTATCCCGGGCCCACCTATCCTGTGAGTCCCCCTTCCCTGTGAGTTCTCCTCCTCTGTGGGTCCCCCACTCCTGTGAATCAACCTTATTTGTCAGTCCTCCTCCCACGTGGTCCTTTCCCACTGTGAGTCCCCCTCTCGTGTAAGTCCTCCTGTCTCGCGAGTCCTCTACTGTGAGTGGCCTTCTTCCCCTGTGAGTTTCCCTCTGCTGTGAGTCCCCCTATTCAGTGAATCCCTTCCCTGTGATTCGTTCTCAAACGTGAGTCAACCGACTTGTGAGCCCAACCCTCTTGTGAGTTCCCTCACCTGCGAGACCTCCTCTCGTGTGGGTCCTCCTCCCCTGTGATTATCCCTGTCCTGTGACTCCCCCTCTCATGTGAGTCCTCCTCCAATGTCCCCTATCACGTGAGTCCAACCTTTTTGTGAGTCCCTCTTTCCTGTGAGTGCCCCTTTTGTGTGACTCCTCCCGTGTGTGTTCCACTCTGTTGTGAGTCCCCCACTCATGTGAGTCTTCCTCACCTGTGAGTGCTCCTCTTCTGTGAGTCCCACTCCCGTGTGATTCCTCATCGCCTGTGCGTCCTTCTCCGCAGTAAATTCCCACTCCTGCGAGTCTTTAATGTGACTCGTCTTCTTGTGTGAATCCTCGTCCCCTGTGAGTCCCCCTCTCCTGTGAGTTATCCTCCCCTGTGAGTCCTCCGCTGTGGCACCCCCTCTCCTGTGATTTTCTCCTCTCCTGTATGTGGTCCTTCCCTGTGAATACTCCTCCATTGAGCATTGTTCTTCTCCTTTGTGAGTCCCCCTGTCTTGTCATTTTCCTCCCCTGCGAATTCGCCTTTCCTGTGATTCTCCTCTCCTGCGAGTTCTTCTTTCCAGTGAGATCGAGAGAGTCCTCCTGCACTGTGAATGGTCCCCATGTCCTGCGATTACCCATGCTAGCCTGCCTCCATCCCAGTCATCCTCTATGCCAGCCTGCCTACTTGCCAGTCTACCTCAATACCAGTCCGCCGCCATGCTAGCCTGCCTCCATCTCAGTCATCCTCCATGCCAGTCTGCCTCCAGCCAGTCTGTCCGCATGCCAGTCTGCCTCCATGTGAATTCACCTCCATGCCAGTCTGTCTCCATGCAAGTCTGCCTCCATGCTTATCCACCCCCATGCCAGTCATCCTGGCCAAGATGCGGGTCTGCCTCCATGCCAGTCTACCCCCATGCAAGTCTCCCTCCAAACAAATCTGCCCCATGCCAGTCTGCACCCATTACAGGCTCTCCTGTTGATCCCCTATCCGTGCAAGTACCCCGTTCCAGTGAGTCTCCCACCCATTTGAGTTCCCTCTCCTGTGAGTCCTCTCTTAATTATGTGAGGCCTCGTTTCCGCAAGTTCTCCATTGTGAGACCTCCTCCCCCATTGGTCCTCCTCTCCCCTACTGTGAGTCCACCTGTGAGTTCCCCCATCCTGTGAGTCCCCCATCCTGTGAGTCTCCTTCACTTGTGAGTTCTCCGCACTTGTGAGTCTCCCTCCCCTGTGAGATCTTCTCCCATATGAGTCCACATCTACTGTCAGTCCCTCCTATGAGTTCTCTTCCACTGTGAGGTCACCTCCCTGCAAGTCCCCCTCCCTGCAAGGCCCCCTCCCTGCGAGTCCCCCTTCCCTGCGAGTTCTTCTCTCATGTGAGTCCTCCTTGCCCCATCCTGTTAGTCATCCCCCTGTTAGTTTCCCTCTCTTGTGAGGCCCCCTCCCTTGTGAGTTCTCTGCCCCAGCGAGTCCTCCCCAGTGAGTCCTCTCCTGTGAGGTCCCCTCCAGTGTAAGTCCCACAACCCTGTGATTATCCTTCCCTTGTGAGCTGTACTCCTTTGTGAGTCCTCCTCACCTCTTGAGTCCCCATCTCCTGTGAGTCCTCCACCCCTGTGAGTTCTCCTCTCATGTGAGTCCTCCCATTCTCTTAGTCACACCCTCTGTAAGATGCCCTCTCTTGAGTCCCCCTCCCCTGTGAGTTCTCCTCTCTTTTGAGTCCACCTCTCCTGTGAATATCCCTCTCGTGCGAGTCCCACTTCCCTGTGAGTTTCTCTTCCTCCAAGTCCCCCTGCACTGTGAGTTCCCATCCCCAGTGAGTTCTCCTGTCTTGTGAATCCCCCTCCCATGTGAGTTCTTCGCCCATGTGAGTCCTCCTCTCCAGTGAGTCCCCCCATCCTGTTAGTCATCCCCTGTGAGTTTCCCTCTCTTGGAAGCCCCCCTCCCCTGTGACTCCCCCTCCCCTGTGAGTCTTTCCCTGTGAATACTCCTCTCCTGTGAGGTCCCCTCCAGTGTGAGTCCAACTCCCCTTTGAGTCCCTGCCCCCTGTGAGGTCTTCTCCCCATGTGAGTCCCCATGTCCTGGCTGTGAATTGTCTATCCTGTGAGTTTTCTTCCCCTATGCATTCATAGGTCCCCTCCCCTGTGAGCCTGTGACAATCATTCCCTGAGAGTCTCCCACTCCCACGACTCTCATTCGCTGTGAGTCACCCACTCCTTCAACACTCATTAAATGTTAGTCACCCTCTCATGTAACACTCCTACCCTCTAAATAACCCACACCTGTGACTCTCATTCCCTTTCAGTGACCAGTCCTGTGAGTCTCATTACTTGTGTGTCACCCACTCCTGTTAGACTGCTTCCCTCTCCTGTGACACTCATCCCTGTGAGTAACCCACTCCTTGGACACTCATTCGGTGTTAGTCCCCCTCTCCTCTTTCACTCATTCCATGCAAGCTACCTGTAATGTGATCCTCCTACCCTGTAAGTAACCCACACCTGTTACACTCATTCCCTGTGAGTCACCCTCTCCTGTGACACTCATTCCGTGTGAGTCACCCTTTCTTGTGACACTCATTCCGTGTGAGTCGCCCTCTCCCTTCACTTTCATTCCCTGTGAGTCACCCTCTCCTGTGACACTCATTCGTGTGAATCACCCTCGCTTGTGACACTCATTCCCTGTGAGTCGCCCTCTCCTTTCACCTTCATTCCCTGTGAGTCCCCCTCTCCTGTGACACTCATTCCCCGTGAGTCCCCCTCTGCTGTGACACTCATTCCCGGTGAGTCGCCCTCTCCTTTCACTCTCATTCCATGTGAGACATCCTTTCCTGTAATACTCATTCCCTGTGAGTCCCCCTCTCCTGTGACACTCATTCCCTGTGTGTCACCCTCTCCTGCGACACTCATTCCCTGTGAGTCACCCTCTCCTGTGACCCTCATTCCCGGTTAGTCACCCTCTCTTTTCACTCTCATTCCCTGTTGGCCCCATTTCCTGTAATAGTCATTCCTTGTGAGTCGTCCTCTCCTTTCACTTTCATTCCCTTCGAGTCCCCTGTCCTGTGACACTCATTTCCTTTGAGTCATCCTTTCCTGTAACACTCATTCCCTCTCATTCCCTGTGAGACATCCCATTCCGTGTGGGTCCCCCTCTCCTGTGACACTCATTCCCTGTGAGACATCCTTTCCCTATGAGTCACCCACTCTTACGGCACTCATTCCCTTTGGGTCACCCTCTCCTGTAACACTCCTACCCTGTAAGTAACCCACACTTGTGACACTCATTTCTTTTGACTGACCCACTCCTGTTACACTCCTCCCCTGCCTGTTAGCCACACCTGTGACACTCGTCCCTGTGAGTCCACCTTTCCTGTGACACGCATTCCCTGTAAGTCACCCTCTCCTGTGACACTCGTTCCCTCTGCGTCACCCTTTCCTGTGACACTCATTCCCTGTGAGTCGCTGTCTCCTGTCACTCTCATTCCCTGTGAGTCCCCTTCTCCTGTGACACTCATTCCCTGTGAGTCATCCCTTCCTGTGACACCCATTCCCTGTAAGTCACCCTCTCCTGTGACACTCGTTCCCTGTGCGTCACCCTCTCTTGTGACACTCATTCGCTGTGAGTTGCCCTCTCCTTTCACTTTCATTCCCTGTGGGTTCCCCTCTTCTGTGACACTCATTCCCTGTGAGTCACCCTTTCCTGTGACACTCATTCCCTGTGAGTCACCCTCTCCTGTGACACTAATTCTTGGTGAGTAGCCCTCTCCTTTCACTTTCATTTCCTGTGAGTCCGGCTCTGCTGTGACACTCATTTCCTGTGAGTCATCCTTTCCTGTGACACTAATTCCCTGTGAGACATCCTTTCCTGTAACAGTCATTCCATGTGAGTCGCTCTCTCCTGTGACACTCATTCCCTGTGAGTCATCCTTTCCTGTGACACTCATTCCATGTGAGACATCCTTTCCTGTAATAGTCATTCCCTGTGAGTCGCCCTCTCCTTTCACTTTCATTTCCTGTGAGTCCCCCTCTCCTGTGACACTCATTTCCTTTGAGTCATCCTTTCCTGTAACACTCATTCCCTCTCATTCCCTTTGAGACATCCCATTCCGTGTTGGTCCCCCTCTCCTGTGACACTCATTCCTTGTGAGACATCCTTTCCCTATGAGTCACCCACTCTTACTGCACTCATTCCCTTTGGGTCACCCTCTCCTGTAACACTCCTACCCTGTAAGTAACCCACACTTGTGACACACATTCCTTTTGACTGACCCACTCCTTTTACACTCCTCCCTTGCCTGTTAGCCACACCTGTGACACTCATCCCTGTGAGTAACCCACTCTTTGGACACTCAGTCGGTGTTCTCCCCCTCTCCTGTGTCACTCATTCCATGTGAGCCCCCTCTCCTGTGACACTCCTAGCCTGTAAGTAACCCACACCTGTGACACTCATTCCCTGTGAGTCCACCTCTCCTGTCACTCTCATTCCCTGTGAGTCAACCACTGCCATGACACTCATTCCCTGTGAGTCCCCGACTCATTTGAGAGTTGTTCCCTGTGAGTTCCCCTCTCCTGTGACAGTCCTGCCTGCCCTATGTCGTCCACTCCTGTGGCAATCATACCCTCGGTCTCTTACGCCCACGACCCTTACACCCTGTGAGTCACCCTCTCCTGTGAATCTCCTCCCCTGTGAGTCTCCCTCTCCTGTGACACTCGTTCTCTATGGGTCACCCACTCTTACGGCACTCATTCCCTTTGGGTTAATCTCTCCTGTGCCACTCCTGTCCTGTAAGTAACCCCCACCTGTGACACTCATTCCCTGTGAGTCTCCCTCCTGTGACACTCATTCCCCATGAGGCACCCCTTCCTGTGACAGTCATTCCCTGTTAGTCGCCCTCTCCTGTCACTCTCATTTCCTGTGAGTCCCCTTCTTTTGTGACAATAATTCCCTCTGAGTCATATGCATCGTTCCCTGTGACACTCATTCTCTGTGAGTCCCCCTCTCCCGTGACACTTATTCTTTGTTAGTCGCCCTCTCCTGTGACACTCATTCCCTGTGAGTCCCTCCCTCCTGTGATACTCATTCCCTGTGAGGCACCCCTTCCTGTGACACCCTTGAGTCGCCCTCTCCTGTCACTCTCATTCCCTGTGAGTCCCCTTCTGCTGTGACAATAATTCCCTGTGAGTAGTATGCATCCTTTTCCGTGACACTCATTCCCTGTGAGTCACCCTCTCCTGTTACTCTCGTTCCCTGTCAGTCAACCACTGCCGCGACTCTTACTCCCTGTGAGTCACCCACTCCCTCCACACTCATTCGCCGGTAGCCCCCTCCTCCCTTATGACTCACCCTCTACTGTGACACTCCTAACCTATTAGTGACTCCCCCCTGTGACACTCATTCAATGTGAGTCCCCCTCTCCGGTGACACTCCTCCCCTGTGAGTCACCCTGTCCTGTGAATCTCCTCCCTGTGTCTCCCTCTCCTGTGACAATCGTTCTCTACGAGTCACCCATTCTGACGGCACTTATTCCTTTTGGGTCACCCTCTCCTGTGTCACTTCTACCCTGTGAGTCCCTCTCTCTTGTGATTTTCATTCCCTCAGAGTCCCACTCTCCTGTGGCACTCATTCCCTGTGAGTCACTTTTTCCTGTGACACTCATTCCCTATGAATCGCCCTCTCCTGTCGCTCATTCCCTGTGAGTAAACCTGCCGTGACACTCATTCCGTGTGAGTCACCCACTTTATTGAGAGTCGTTCCCTGTGAGTTACCCTCTCCTGTGACACTCCTGCCCTATGAGTCACCCACTCATGTGACAACCATTCCCGGTGAGTCTCCCACTGCCGCGATTCTCGTTCCCTGTGAGTCACCCACTTCTTCAACACTCATTCGTTGTGAGCCCCCTCTTGTGCGACACTTCTCCCCTGTGAGTCATCCTCTCCTGTGACACTCCTTCCCTGTTAGTCACCCTCTCCTGTGACACTCGTTCAATGTGAGTCACCCTCTCCTGTGACACTCCTCCGCTGTGAGTCACCCTCTCCTGTGATACTCGTTCCCTATTATACACCCGTTCTTACGGCACTCGTTCCCTTTGGATCACCCTCTCCTGTAACACTTTAACCTGTAAGTAACCCACATCTGTGGCACTTATTCCGTTTGAGTGACCCAGTCCTGTGACACTCTTTACTTGTGAATCACCAACTCCTGTTACACTCCTGCCCTACCGGTTAGCCACTCCTGCGACCCACTCCTTGGACTTTCATTCGGTGTTTATCCCCCTCTCCTGTGTCACTCATTCCATGTGAGCCCCCTCTAATGTGACACTCATTCCCTGTTAGTCACCCTCTCCTGTGACACTCATTCCCTGTGAGTCACCCTCTCTTGTCACTCATTCCCTGTGAGTGCCCTTCGCCTGTTACACTCATTCCCTGTGAGTCATCCTTTCCTGTGACACTCATTCCCTGTAAGTAACCAACACATGTGACACTGATTCCCTGTGAGTCGCCCTCTCCTGTGACTCTCATTCCCTGTGAGTCACCCTCTCCTGTGACACTCATCCCTATAAGTCACCCTCTCCGGTCACTCTCATTCCCTGTGAGTTCCCTTCTCCTGTGACACTGATTCCCTGTGAGTCACCCTTTCCTGTGACACTCCTTACCTGTGAGTCACCCTCTCCTGTGACATTCATTCCCTGTGACTAGCCCTCTCCTGTGGCACTACTTCCCTGTGAGTCACCCTCTCTTGTGACACTCGTTACGTGTGAGTCCCATTTACCTGTGACACTCCTCCCCTGTGAGTTACCCTCTCCTGTGATACTCGTTGTTTCTGAGTCACCCTGTCTTGTGAAACTCATTCCCTGCGAGTGCCCCTTTTCTGTGAGAGCCCTCCCTGCGAGTCACCCACTCATTTGCATGTCGTTCCCTGTGAGTCCCTCTCTCCTGTCTCACTACTGCCCTATGAGTTACCCACTTTTGTGACAATCATTCCCTGAGTCACCCAGTCTTTTGACACTCATTCCCTGTGAGTTCCCTCTCCTGGACACTCCCTCCCTGAGAGTCTCCCTCGCCTGTGACACTCCTCCCCTGTGAGTCACCCTCTCCTGTGACACCCCTCCCCTGTTACTCACCCTCTCCTGTGACACTCCTCCCCTGTCAGTCTCCCTCACCTTTGAATTTGATTTCCTGTGGGTCACGCTGTTCTGTGACACTCATTTTCTGTGAGTTCCCTTCTCCTGTGACACTCCTTTCCTGTGATACTCCTACCCTGTGAGTCACCATCTCCTATTACACTGCTCACCTGTGAATTAGCCTTTCCTGTCACACTTCTCTTCTGTGAGTCATTCTCTCTTGTGACACTCCTTCCTTGTGAACCCTAGTCCGCTGTGAGTCCCTATCTCATTTGAGTCCGCAGGTGTCTAGCGGAGTCAATGTCCATGCTGCTTGTGCTACTTTAATAAAATTCTGCTGTGGTCAATGTGTAAGGCATGGCCACAGACTGACTCCTGTGAGTCCCAATCTCCTGGAAGTCCTCCTCCCCTGTGAGGCCTCCCCTGTGGGTCATCGTCCCTTGTACGTCCTCCTTCCCTGTGAGTCCTCCTCTCCTATGAGTCTAACTCTATTGTGAGTCCCCTTCTCTTGTGAGTCCAACACTTTTGTGAGATCCCCTCTATCGTTAATCCAGCTCCCCTGTATATTCTCTTCCCCTGTAATTTCCACTCTCTTGTGAGTCCCTTCTCTTTAATTCCATCTGGCGGCTCGGGTATATGGTCAAGTCGGGGTCGATGTAGCTTGCGGGTCTCGGTGTTTGCTGATTGTGCTTTAATATAATTCTGCTGTGGTCAATATATAAGACATGGCCACAGCCAAACTCCTGTGAGTCCCCCTCTCCTGTGAGTCCCCTAATCACGTTAATCGTACTCCCCTGCGAGTTTTCCTACCCTGTTAATCCCTTTCTCCTGTGATTCCGGCATTGTTCTGTAAGTCCTCCTCTGCGAATCTCCCTTCCCAGTGAACCCTCTCGTGTGAGTCTCTCCCTTGTGAATCGTGATCTCGTGTGAGTCCTCCCCCACTGCGAGTTCCCCGTCCTGTGATTCCTCCTTCCCTGTGAATCCCCCTCTACTGTGAGTCCTCTCTCATGCAAATCCTCTTTTCGTGTGTGTCATCCTCCATTGTTAATCTCCCTTTTTTTGTGACTCCCTCTTTCCCATGCAAGTCCTCCTTCCCTGTGAGTCCCTGCCTCCTTTGAGTCTCCCTGTGCTTGAGTCCGTCTTCTGTGATTCCCCCTCTGGTGTCGGTCCTCCTCCACTGCGAGTTCATTGTCTGCTGTGATTCCCCTCTCGTGTGAGACCTCCCCTCGGAGTCCTCTTCTCCTATAACCTGTGAGGTCCCCATCCCTGTGAGTTCTCAATGTGTGCAAAGCCCTATCGTGTGTGCCCAACCCTCCTGTGAGCCCTACTTTCCCCAGAGTCCCCATTTTGCGAGTCCTTATCTCCCGTTAATTCCCCTCTCCTGTGACACTTCTGCCCAGCTAGTCCCGTCTCCTGTGAGTCCCTATTCCTTGTGAATTGTCCTCTTCTGAGAAGTACTCCCCTGTTAGTCACTGTCCCCTGTGAGTCCCACTCCACTGTCAGTCATCGTCCCCCTGCCAGTCCTTACGTCCTGTGAGTCTAACCCTCCTGTGAGTACGCCTCTCGTGTTATTCCTCTTCCTCTGTGATTATCTCTCTCCTGCAAGTCTTTCTCCTGTGTGATTCCTACGCGCCTGCTAGTCCCCCTCTGCTGCGAGTCCCCCTATCTAGTGAATCTCCCTACCTCCAATGTGAGTCCCCTCTGAAGTGAGTCAAACCCTCTTGCGTGCCCCTCTTTCCTGTGAGTGCCCCTCTCGTTTAAATCCTCCACAGTGAGTGCCCCTTTCTTGTGAGTCCCCCTGCCTTGTTAGTACCCCTTTCGTTTGAGTCCTCCTTTGTGAGTCCCCATTTATTTTAAGTTCCCCTCTCTGCGAGTTCTCCTTGCCTGTGAGTTCCCTTATCCTGTGAGGCTCCAACTCGTGTGAGTCCTCCTCCCCGATTTGTCCGGCTCTCCGGCGACTCTCCATCTCCTGTGAGTCATCTTTCTTGGGGAATCCTTCTCTGCTGTGAGTTCTCCTCCACTGTGAACGGTCCTCGTCTGTGAGCGGTCCTCCTCTGTGAGCGCTCCTCCCCTGTGAATCCCCATCTACTGTGTTGTAAGGCCCCCCCCCTTGTGTGAGTCCTCTTCCCCTGTGAGTTCATCAGCGGGCGCAGGTGTTTGGCCGAGTGAAGGTCCATTTAGCTTACGGGTCTTGGGGATTGCTGCGTGTGCTATTTTAATAAAATTATGCTGTGGTCAATGTGTAAGGCATGGCCACAGATATACTCCTGTAAGTCCCCCTCTCCTGTGAGTTTTCTTCCCCTGTGCGTCATCCCCTGTAAGTTCTCCGCTGTGAGTTGTCTTCCCTTTATATCCTTCTCCCCTGTAATTCCCACTCTACTCTGAGTCCCCCTCTCTTTAAGTCTATCTGGCGGCGCAGGTGTATGGTTCGGGGCCCATGTAGCTTGCGGGTCCTGGTGTTTGCTGATTGTGCTTCTTTAATATATTTCTGCTGTGGTCAATGTGTAAGGCATGGCCACAGCCAGACTCCTGTGAGTAGCCCTCCCCTGGGAGTCCTCCCCCTATGAGTCTTCATTCCCTATAGGTCCCTACCCTGTGAGTCCTTCCCAGTGAGTTACCCTGAATGTGAGTGCTCTCTCGAGTGTGTCCAACTCGCTTGTGACTCCCACTCTTGTGAATTCCCCTCTCGTGTGAGTCCTCCTGGGCTATGAGTACCAATCTCCTGTGATTCCCCCAATGGTGTGACACCTCCCCGATGTATCCTTCTCCCTTGTGTGTCCGCCTCTACTGTGAATCCTGCCCTATAAGTCCTACTACGCTGTGAGTCTCGTGCGAGTCATCCATCTCCTGTGAGTCGTACTCGGCCCCTGTGAGTCCCCCAAACCTGTGAGTCCACTTTCCCTGTTAGTTCTCTAAAATGTGGGAGCCCTCTCACGTGTGTCCAACTCTCCTGGTGTCAGTAGTCCTACCTCGCGAGTCCCCTATCGTGTGACAGTTCCTGCCCTGTGAGTTCTCCTCTCCTATGAAACCACCCCCTGTGATTCCTACTGTGCTGTAAGTCCCCAGTTCGTGTGTGTCCTCCTCTGTGAGTTCTCCCCTCTCCGTACTTGGCCCCTGTGAGTCCCCCAAACCCGTGAGTTCTCAATATGAGTGTCCTGTTACCGTGTGTCCAACCCTCTTGCGAGTCCCATTCCGCTGTGAGTCTCGCATCTCGTGTGCGTCCACCCCGGCGAGGCCCTCTCTGCAGTGAGTACCTCTATCCTGTCAGTCTCCCTTTCCTGTGAGTTCTCCAATGTGAGTCCCTTCTCACGTGTGTCCAACTCTCTTGTGAGTCCCCCCTCTCCTGTGATTCCTCCTCCGGTGGAGTCTCCTTCTTGTGTCAGACCTCCTCCCATGTGAAACCTCCTCTACTGTGAGTCCTGCTCCCCTGTCCTGAGAGTCCCGTGTATATCCTGCTCCTCTGTGAGTCGTCCTCTCCTGTCAGTCCTCCTCTCGTTTAAGTCCTACTCTCCAGTCAGTTCTCTTCACCTATCACACCTCGTCCCGTATGCGTCGGCCTCTTCTGTGAGTTCCACTCACCGTATGAGTCCTACCCTATCATTGCCCCTGTTTTGTGAGACCCCCTATTGTGTGAGTCCTCCACTGTTGTGAGCTCTCCCTTGTAAATCCTCTTCTACTGCGATTCCCCCTATCCAATGAGTCCCCCTTCCGTGTTAGTCCTCCTCTAATGCAAGACCCTTCCCATGCGATTCCAAAGCTGTTTGGTTTCCTGTGAATGCCCGTGTTGTTTGAGTCCCCTTCTCGTTTGAATCCTCCCCTGTGTGTCGGTCACCCCTATGAGTCCTCGGTGAGCGCTCGTTCCCTGCGAGTCCCCCTCTTGTGAGAGTTCTCCCTTGTCAGACCCTCTCTGGCAAGACCCTCTCCCAGTACGTCCCCCTCTCCTGTGAGTCCCCATGTCGTACGAGTTCTGCTCCCCTGTGAGTCTCCCTATTGTGCGAGTCCCCTTTCCCTGTGAGTTCTCCCATGCGAGTCCACTCCCACATGTGTCCAACTCTCTTGTAAGTCCTCCTGCGTGTGAGTATTCTCCTGTGAGTCGTACTCTACCCTGCGAGTCCCCCTTTTCTGTGATACTCCCTATTCTGTGAGTGCCCCTTCCCTGTGAATAGGACAGCGTACTGATGACGTTAGTAGTCATGTTTGTCCGCTTTTAAAATTATTCTTGCACTTTTAACAATAGAAAGTGTGTCTTTAGGAATCCTTTTAGATTCAATTGGCGAATTGTTTGTCCGAATTTTAGTCTATAAATAGTAACTGTACGCTTCCCTATTTGGAACCAAATTCCTTGAACCGAGACGACGGTGCGAATTTACCGCCAGAATACCTCCGTCTTATTGTTCAAGAGAAACAACTGAGAAATATACATTTAAATGACAACTAAACAATGATATGTAAAATCTTTGATCGAACTAAATGTTATTAACTACGGCAAATTGCATATTCTCTTTTCTTCCTCTGAAGAAGGAACTTCAGAACTTTGTCGAAACGTTGGGACATTTTTGTATTTAAAAAAATCATTTTTAACCAGAGATGCTTAGAGTAGTATTTTACAGTTTTAAATTTTCTAATTGTTTCTGCAAATATTTATTATATACTTGTCACCGCTGCACCCATTGCCTGGATTAGATATTCTAGTTGGCAATTATCTTTCTTTTCCTACATAAATCGACAATATACAACGCAAGAAATTTTGCGAGTCGTCTAGAATGCTTAGGCATCGAGTAATGATGTTCATCGAGCAAGGACGTTCGTTGATCAAAGCATCTCCTTCGTACTGGAACTCAAAACTTGACCAAATCGGTCTGAACACTCCTTAAAACCTCCATCAACACTCTTTGAAAGCTGTAGTAGCTTGTCCCAAGAAACTGACGAATGAACATTAAGTTAAACTTACCAAATTTTAGAGAAGTTTTAAAAGTCTTAAAATCCACGATCCTTCCAGTCTCTCGCAGCCTTGTTTTGGAAATGGAATTTCGACCTCATAAGCCCAAAAATCGCACCGCACATAAACGTACAGCGCATGCTCGGGAACGCAAGGACAAAGAGATTAGTTTCGCTGCTCCTGCGTCGCAGCAATAATAAAATAGTGCATATACGATACTGAATATTTATGCGCAAAGTAGCCCTTTGAACTCTCCTTCAAAAACACGTATTCTTGTTACGTTTCCAGGCTGTAGTGATGTGGTATTTGACTTTGAAGACGGCGCTGCTTCTTTGAAGGACTGGGGACGAACCGGGACAGCTTTTAATAACCAGCCAACATTCGGAGATAAGGCACAGAAACGAATCAAAGGGCAAAGATTGAACCACCAAGGAGATTACTGGATTGGTAGTTATGAAAACCGACCTAACAACAGCTCGCGCGCGAGTTCACTTATCGGTGATGGACCAGTGGGAACCCTAATCTCGCCGGAATTCGAAATCACAGGTTTGATGTTTTCAAAAAGATTTTTGGTATTGATAACCTTTCCCAAAACTCACTTAAGTCTTACTCTCCTACACAGTCAATCTGCTATGCCCGTGCCTAACTGGCTTACAATCAGGTACTCCCATGCTCAGCCAAACTTTTTAGTCCATACTTAACCGGCTTGCAGTCAAGTATGCCCCTGCTCAGTCAATCGCTTTTGAGTTCGTACTATAACTTTTTCATTCCTTTTTTTCCTGGCGAGCTGACACAAAATTTTGGTTGCATATAAGTGAACTAGCACGTGACTGAACTGAGACAAGTTTCCCACTGGATTCAGTCGAACTGTTCAGTCACATGTGGTTTATACTTTAACCGCTCAGTCTATCAGTTTTGTTTATTTCCACAATTTATAAGTTAAGAAAAGCTAATAAGATTATAGAACAATGTGGAAATTACAAGAATACAACCCAAAGAGGGTTAACAAATTTCTGCACCTTACATTTGGTTACAAACTAAAGATAGCGAAGTCCAAGTGACAGAAGCGTAATACAACTGAAATGTTTACAATGAGTGAGATGAGGACAGAATAACAGTATACATTACTATCAGTCTGATCGAGTATATTAAAATATTTGGGAAAAAATACAGATGTAGTAGCAATTAATTACGAAGATAAGATATATTTTTTAACTGTTTTTCAAAAATTGCAAGTGATGAGCTTTGTCTTATACCCAAAGGGATATCATTCCATACTTTAGCAGCTGAATATTTAATGTAGAACTTACTGTAATTTGTATTTGTCCTATGGATATACAGTTCTTTATTAGATTTGGACCGAGTGTTATATCTATGACTTATTGGTTTGATATAATCATCGAATATAGTAGCAGGTATTAAATTATTTAGGCGCCAAAACTTAAATTCGCCTGTTGCATTCGAGTTATTTCATGCATGGAAATAGTTCTGTATATAATAATAAGAAATATATATACCTTAAGAGATTTAGAAACTGAAAGTGTTTGGGACATTTCAGAAACAATTAATGCTGAAATTGTCAAAAAGATCTAAGAGCATTCAGGATTAGTCCCAAAACAAACTTTCTTACAAAAAAAAGTACAACTGAAAAGCGATACATTGCTGGTCTTTGAAGATGATGATTGTTCACAGGTGCTAAAGTCTCGTTTCTCATTGGCGGAGGATGCAATTACAATACTGAAGATTTACAATTATTAATCGGCGGCCATAAAGTGCTCCATGCAACTGGAGGTTGTCAAGAAACAATGAGAAGAAAGACATGGAACGTGCAGCGGTATGTCGGACAGAAAGCTCGACTGCGGTTAATAGACTTCTCCATTGGTGGTTGGGGACATATTAACTTTGACGACTTCAAAGGCGCTGCTATAATGTGTAAAGGTATTTGCTGTAGCCAGTTTGGGATCTTCTAGACTTGAAGAAACTTATACTCTTAGCACAGAGACCGAGGAGCCGGGGGGGGGGGGGGGCCGGGCCCCCCCCCCCCACAAAAAAATAAGCAGTGGGCCGTAAAAAGTAGTTGTGTATTTTAAAATTAAAATAATATAAAAAAAATTAAATT